>CM053789.1:880639671-880869671 GCA_028749045.1 Cupressus sempervirens
TTCCTTTCAAAAGTTTAATATTTGGGGCCACAAGAACATTTGGAAGACATAAGAGAATTACTAAAAGTAGGGGAAAGAGGGTGCCTAGACATAAAATAGATTACAATATCTTAACCTTTATAGAATCCATGAGAGACCAGGCATTATAAAATCTTCTATTAGCATATGTACACCCCAAAGAGAGATAAGAATATAGGGGGGCCTTCCTATATAAAACACAAGGAAAAGCCAAAAAAAAAAAACCCAAACAAGAAGAGATAAGGGGATGATAAAAATAGGCAAGAAAGAAAATAAAATTATTTTTGAAACAACCCAACCCCTAAACCAACCCCCCTCCCCCCCCCCCCCCCCCCCCACACACACACACACTTTAGGAAAAGAACTACACCAACAATGCACAAGATAGAGAAAGCCACAATGTACCCACATGTGTTGGTAGAACCAGGCCCAAGACATACCTAACCTCTTCACTAAATAATCAAAGTGAATGATGCCCAGATACACCATGGAGCCAAGATGGACATAATACCCAAAAAGATAACCTGGCTAAAAATCAAAGCAACACAAACTACCAAATCCCTCAATTTTGTTACGTCTTCATCGTTAGCCTCATCAAGTTTTTCTCCTTCTCCTAACTCTAAAAACCCTCTCGTTGCCTTCACATGTGCTTGTTCTCCTCCTCATTTAAGTTATATCCAAAGGCTTGTGTTTATTTGGCCATTTTATGATCATGTTAAATAGAGAATTTTAAGATGTGGGTATTCTAATGAGTTCCACTTATTCCATGTTATTTATGCTTTCAAAGAAGAAATTAGAATCAAATAAGAAATAAAATAAACTTTATCTCAAACTCTTAATAAAAATCAAAATTAAAAAGGAAAATGACCATTTATATTGAATGATGTCAAGCTCACACACACAGTACATTTGAATGTAAAAATATACAAAAACTCTAAAGAAAATATCCAACATAATGATTCAATCGGTAAATTCATATATTGTATTCGCAATTTTTTATCATTAGTTTATTTATTTATTTAGTTTAATTTTCTTTGTCTTTTTATTTTTACTTTATTTCTTATTATTTTATTATTATTGTTTGTAACTCTTTTATTATGTTTAATTTTGTGTTTCTTCTTTTTCCTTTTTGTTTCCTCATTCCTTTTGGCCACCCTTAAACATCACACACTAAGGAATAAATTAAGATTGGAAAAATAAGTCAACTTTCACTATTTAACACTTATAGTCTAGGAATCAAGCCTTAATGTTTGATTAAAAGCCGCCCCTTCCTATTTGTGTCATTCACTTATTGACTCTTTTAACTCCATTTATTAGGTTTTGGTCTATAAAACATTCACTTCTTCCTTATCAAGCTCACTATGTTTTGATGGTGAATTATAGAATATAATTTGAAATGTTGATGTAAATTTATCAACAAAATTAAATATAGAAACATATGAATTCAATCAACATGAACTACAATAATCTAATCTCAAAAATGTTGATACAAAACAAATTCTACATAAACATATTACCTATTATTAAATATAGGTTCTATAATTCTCTATAAATTAAAAACTTAGACCAAATAACTAATAAAAGTTATCTCCATAAATCAAATGATTTTATTTTCAAAATGGTGTAGATAATACTAATTTGCAATACTTCTATACGATTGCTACCAATTACGTGTTTCTAATTAACCTCAAAGAGTTTCCTTCTTCCAAAATTCTCTAACTATGTGATTCTATACATTGGTCTCAAGAAGTCTAAGTAGATATGTACAAAATTTATTAAACGCATCCAACCATTTGGAATAAGGTGAAGTGTCATCATTTAAAAGCTTCCATTGTATAAAAAATCTTAGTATATGAACCATTGATGCAACTGCATTAATTGTAATAATATTTTGGTTTGTAAGTTGATTGAAATATCATCTAATGGAAACCATCTTACAAGCGTCATTCCCTGGAATTTAAGAAATTTTGTTAGTTAGTTGCATGGTGTATGATCCTAATTAAAATAGAAAAATAAATAAATAAACAACTTACAAAGTAAGATTATTCTTCCATCCATTCATTTTGGCTTTTGTGAACTTCATCTGAGCTTGACAACTTTTGAGTTTTTTTACTTTGAGCATGGCCATCAAATAATCTACAATAATGACAGTAAAGTCAATTAAGTAATCATAATACTAAGTTTGAAATTAATTTTATAATTAACTTTGATATAGAACAAAAGTAAGTATCTATATTAAATATTATTAAATGCTTTAAGTGTTTTGTTTTCAATCTTTTTGAAATATATTTATTATAAAATAAAGGTATTAATATAAAAATCAGTTAGGAAACAATTATGCAAAAGCATACCAATCCCAAAAAGGAAAAAATTAATGCATAAATAATATACAAATTTATAGTTTTTAATTAAATAATAAATAAGGAAAAATAAAGAAATTGATTCATATACTTATTCAAAGAAAGATAGATAAAAAATAAAACTGGAAAAATAATTGCATATTATATGTTTGATGCTAAAAATAATTTTTTTTGGAAAGTACAAGAAAGTTTAAAACTAATGGTGATAATCAAAAGTTAAGACATTTGAAAAAAAAAATTAAAATTAATTAATTTAGAAGAATTTTTCTTAGTTCTATTATGAAATTAATGGAATTGAAATATTATGATAAAAGATATTTTAAAATAAATATGAAAAAATTATCTTTCTTTTGTTTGTCTCTTTCTTATAGAGTTGGATAAGATACATTAGAATATCCCAATAGGGAGTGTGGCATTGATTTATTACAACAAAGTTGTTTATGACACATATAAGTAATATGGTAATATGGTATATTTAGATTGAGAGTTATTTGTGTATTTAAATGCTAGTTTGAGATAATATTTAATTCATATTTTGTGATTATATTTTACTAGTTTCATATTAAGATTATTGAGATAGAAATTGTGTAGTACATTTAATTTGTTCTACTATTCTAATAGTATTATTTCAAGCCTGAAGGGTAGTAGTACCTTCAATTTAGATAATCTATATTTTATTAGAACTATACTATTATTCAGGAATATAAATATTTGAATTTAAAAATAGATTTGAACCTACAAATATTTTCTTGAGATGCCTAAGTGTAACTCTAATAATAGATTGCATATTTAATCAAAAAGTATTTTAAATCATTTTCCATGTTCATTTCTAGTCATATATTATAATTTAGGAGATTTGTTTGCAACTTGGTATTCTTTCATTTGGTTTTAGAGTATAATTAGATAAAGTTTGAAAACTTTGAATTATAAAGGGAAAATAGGTGGTTGTAGTAAGAAAGTGGGAAAAGGCCAAAAGAAAAGACTCATATGAAGGAGGATAAAAGAAAATGTTGTACAAACAAGCAAATAAGTATGAATTGAAAAAAAGAAAAGTAAAGGTTCTATAATCCATAATAAAAGTAGGGACTACTGTCCATATTCTAATCTTTTGTGGAACTTGAACTTGTAACTCTCTTTCAAGAATACAACCATTTTTTCACCACTAAATCAATTAAATTTTCATTTATGAATGAAAACAAAGATAGAAATAGAAATCTCATGAAAATTGTCCACTTTTGATATATGCATAGTAGCACAAAGAACTTTTAATTTTAATTTTTGTAACTAAAATAGCAAGTCATGTAAAGAACTGCAATAAAAATTCTAAGTGCTAGTATATAGAAGATGGAAATTGTAGTAAGAGACAGAAGGATTATTGGAAAGAAGGCATGAGATCATATGTGGGGGACATATTCTATTTTTGTAACTAAAATAGCAAGTCTTGTAAAAAAACTGCAGTAAAAATTCTAAGTGGTAGTATATAGAAGATGGAACTTGTAGTAAGAGAGGGAAGGATTATTGGAAAGGAGGCATGAGATCATATGTGGGAGACATATTTTGTTTTAAATTCATCAAGAGGCTCCCATAAATTTGGGGATCATCCATTGTTGGGAAAGGATGCAAAATTTCTAGCTTGCATTTCTAGCCAAGTGAGATAAATCTTTTTCAACCCTATTTTTAATCTTGATCTCCTCACTCTATAAAAATATTTTTTTCTTAGTGTTGATTAAGTTCTATTCTTCTCTTGTTGCACTCCCTAAGAACCCTTCTTTTAGATTCCATCTTATGTGGCTTCGAGACTCATCCTTTCATGATTTGGTGGCTAAGTGGTGGAGAGAGGGTGGCCCAGCTTATGGCATGGCTATGTTTGTATTTGAGATGAAACTTAAATATGTCAAATATCATCTTAAGAGATGGAATACTTCTTTCTTTGGGAACCTTCAATCTAGAAAGAGGAATACTCTAAATCATCTTGTAATGATTACTCACCAAATCAGGGACTATGGGCTTACAGAGGCTCTTGGCAGGGCAGAATCCAAAGCTATGCAGGATGTGGAAGAATGGGAACTTCAGGAAGAGATTTACTGGAAACAAAAGGCCCGCATTGATTGGCTATAGGAAAGGGATAGAAATACTCCTTTTTTTCATCATTTTGTTCAGGCTAGCCATAATAGAGGGCATATTTCTTCTCTTTTTACTATTGAAGGACTTAAGATTTCTTCTCAGTCTACTATGACCAAGGAAGCCCTTCGATTTTATTCTAACCTTTTTACTGAGGATTCTCAGCCTACAGTTGAGGAGGAGAATTTAATTCTTTCATGCATTCCTTCTCTTGTCACCAATGCTATGAATGATTCTCTTCTTCATCCAATTTTGATATCTGAAGTTGAAGAGCTTGTGTTTGGGATGAATAAAGGTAAAGCTCCAGGCCTAGATGGCTTCCCTGTGGAATTCTTTCAAGAATTTTGGGAAATTATAAATATAGATCTCTTGGAGCTAGTTAAGGAATCCCTTCAGAATAAGAAAATGCTTCCTACATTGAACTATACTTTACTGACTCTTATCCCTAAGAAAGAAGGTGCTGACAATCTTGACTCCTTTCATCCCATTGCTCTGTGTAATGTTGTTTACAAAATTATCACCAAATTGATTGTTGATAGACTCAAGATATGCCTTCCAATTGTGATTTTTGAGGACCAAGGTGGTTTTGTGGCTAGTAAGAAAATTCTTGATGGAATTGTTATTTCTTTTGAATTTATTCATTCTATGCATACATCAAAAGAGTGAGCTATGTTCATTAAGTTGGATATGGCTAAGGCTTATGATTGAGTCAAATGGAGTTTTCTCCAAAAGATCCTCTTGGCCTTTGGTTTTTGCCAACAGTGGGTGAATTGGATTATGAATTGGATGGGAAACAATGTGTAGCCCTCAGAAGGAGGGTGGCCTTGGCTTACAATCAGTTATTTTAAATAGATAGGTTCTTGCTATAAAAATTTATTGGTGTTGGTGTACTAACCAACATCAACTTTGGGCTCATATTCTCACCCATAAGTATTTTCCAAATATTGATGTGGTTGAAGTTCATCGCTTTCCTCTGGAAGGGAGAGGATCCATGATTTGGAATTTGCTGAAGTTTGGAGCTCAGTTGGTTAAAGATAGTCTCTTTTGGATTTGTCATTCGGGATCACAAGCTTTATTTTAGCTTGACTCTTGGGATGGGCACCCTCCTATTCTTACCACTCATCCTTAGCTACATGCCATCTACCAAAATTTTAGAGCTTTTGGTTGGGACATAGTTAATTTTAATAAGATAGGGTGTGTTAGAGGTTTGACTCCTTCCTTTGATTGGAAACACCCTTCTAAATGGCCTCCAGGAGGATCTGAGAAGGATAGGAAGGAGTTATTTCAGATTTTGCAGTCTCATGAGTGTACTACTTTGGTTGGTAATGATGTTCTTTCTTGGGATAGCGAAGATTTGTCTAGAAAAAATTTAGTGTCTGCAGGATATGTTGAGCTTCTTCGATAGGCATTGAGGAACATTCAGATGCCTTGGTGTAAGCAAGTCTGGTACAAGTTTTCTTGTCCCAAATGTAATTTTTTCATGTGGTTGGTGGTCCATAGCTGATGTCTTAGGTGGGATAATTTATCCAAACATGGCTTCCAAGGACCCTCAATGTGTGTTCTATGCCATACTAGTGAAGAAAATATCTCTCATCTCATTTTCCAATGCTCTTTCAGCAGACATATTTGGCACTCTTGGTGGAATGTGTGGAACCAATCCTGTTGGCATGATTCCTCACTAACAAAATTCTTTGCTCACTGGGGTAAGGCTTTTGTCAAGACTTCATTTCTTCAAGTTGCTTGGACTCTTGGGCCCTCTTTTATTATTTGGCATATCTAGTTGGAAAGGAACTGTTATATCTTTAAGATGATTTTTTAGAGGTTCCTCACTTATGGTGGAAAATTCTCCATTCTTTGGGAGAAACTATTTCTGCAAAATGTGACACTTCTAAGGCCATAGAACCAGGGGAAGATATTTTCAATAATCATCTCCATCCCTTGTCAAAGATAAATAGGGTGGAAAAGTGGAGTGCCCCTCCACAAGGAATTTTTAAAATCAACATGGATGGGTCTTCCAAGGGGAATATAGGCCATCCTAGCATTGGTGATGTTGGTAGAGATAGGAAGGGGGATGTCCAGTTTGTGTTTTCTATTTATAAAAATCATCACACTAACAACCTGATGGAGGCCATAGTTATTTTGTATGTTGTGAAGAATGCTTGTGACCTTGGTTGGAGAAGGCTTATCTATGAATTTGACTCACAAGTGGTGATATGTCTATTGAATCAGCAACATTCTGAAGTTGTTAGTTGGAAGTTAGCTTTGATTGTAGACTAGATTCATAATTTGTGTACTTCAATGGAATAGCGTTGCTGATTGTTTGGCAAAGTGGGCTTCTAACCATATGTGTAATTGGAACATTTTTGATAGGACTCAACTTCTAGTGGGCTTGTCCCATCAACTTGATCACTTGGTTGATCTTGACAGGGCTGTCTGATGCCCTTTCTCTGTTTGTACTTGTTTCTCTTTCAGCTTGAATAAATTTTCACTCCTCCTTTATTTCAAGTTTAAATAGATTAATATTGTCAAACTTTATATTTATTAACTTCAATAATAGTTAAAATTTAGTGTTGCTAGATCAAATGAAAGACACCATGTCTCATATAACCAATGAGCTAAGCTATCTGAGGTTGTCACAAGGGTAGAACAACAATTTCCAAAGAACAAATGCAAACCCTTACAACAATAAAAATGGTCAAAATTACAACAAGAATTTCAGAAAAAATAATAATGTGGGGAATATTTCAAGCCACCAGATCATAACAACAATTTCCAAAGACAAAATCAACAATTAAATACCCATCCAAAGAATGGAAGTATCCATGTAGAAAATAATAATGCTCAATTCATCGAGTCAAAACATACCCAATGATGGTACCTCATTTTTCAACAAAAATCAAGAAGTGAACTAGAATTCACATTGCACTAATAATTAGTCCCCTATTTAGTTCAATGTCATGTTGTTAGAATCTTATGATTCTCCATAGAACACTAAAATATGAGACCAAGTCAATGAAGAATTTGTCTTTCCATTCAATCAAGAATTAGACCATGAACCAGTAGAGATGTTTTCTTTTCATAATGATAACTGGAATACTTACAACTTACATAATAGAAGGGAACCCATGACTGATGGAATTCCCCTTGGATTATAACCAACCTCACCAGACCCAAAAGCGAATAATAATCCTACACCTACAAGAGCACCCTACTCTAGACAAAAAATTTAGAACCAAAGAAACATACTAACTATACTAAAAAATCTCACCTGGTCAACTAAAACATATAGTTTCATTGAAAATTTAAAAAGAACCAAGGCTAATATCTCCATGTATGATATGCTACAAAGTTTTCCTAGTCAAACAAAATTGCTATTGAAGACCCTTGATCATACAAAGACAATACCCAACACATGCCCTCAGAAGATAGTATCACCATAGGTGAACACCTCTAAGGCTATGCCCATCATGTATAAGGACAAGGCCAAAGTGCCCCTTTTCTTGCTTAGTCTCTGAATCTTCAAAAGAAATCTTCACAATTGTCTCATAGATTTAGGAGCCTCTTGTAATGTCATGCCACTTTTGATATCTCAAAAATTGGGAGTCACTCTACAACTCACAAATCAAGTAGTGATCCACTTTGACAAAACAGAAGTGAAGGTCATGGGAGTGTTGAAAGACATTCACATTTAGTTGACTACAAACCCCCAAATCCAAGATATCATAGACATACATGTGGTAGAGATTCCAAAAACATACGATCTCTTACTAAGCATAGAATGGACACAATTCCTAAGAGGATGGTTCTCAACTAACTTCACCCAATTATGGCTTCCTTGGAAGGGATTGAACAACCAAATTAAAATAGATGTCAAGCTAGAATTAAAGATAATGATCACAGAGTAAAATGCTCTAAATTAAGTAGCATTTCTTCAATTAGATTTAGGCTCTTATAGGGTAATGTCTCTTGTTATAACTTTGATTAAAAAATATGACAACCTAGGTGCAGAATCACTAAAACCTACCCCACGAGAAGAAATCGTGATGCAATTCATAGGTAGAATGGTTAAAATTTTACAATGTTTAGGGGAAGAAGTAGATCCAAATATCTTAATCCTTCTAGGATTTTGTAGGTTTCATAAGGTGAGTCATTCAAATTTTGATTGCTTAGACTATCAAAAACCAATTGCTTGGGTACTAACTCAGATAACACACTCTATAACTGATCAAACCACAAGTGGAATACCCAAAGGAAATTCAAGTCACTCATACATGTCTTAGATCATGAATAACAAAGAGGAGATAAAAGAATATTGAAATGCTTCATGCAATGACACCTCTTAAGATGGGGGAGCTTTATCTTCTCCTCCACCACAGATGATTAAAGTGCTTAGAAGGAGACACTTTGTGAAAGGTCAAGACTAGACCTCAGTGGTCATTCAACCTAAACCAAAAATTGATAAAATCATAGAGTTGATTAGGGAAATGGAAGACTAAAAAAAGAAATGAATAATTTTTATATCAAGAGTAACCACTAGTATCTCATCAAGCCCAATACGTGAAAGAATGCAGTGGGTCCCAAAGAAATAATCCTTCAAAGTCCAAGTGAAAGAAAAACTTCAAACAAATAAACACAAGTTGAGGAAGCCAAAAGAACAACCAATATGGACACTCAAATTTGATGGTTCCAAATGTAAAGTAGGAGTCAGAGTAGGTATTGAACTAATTAATCTCAAAGGTAGGTCTTATTATGTTTCATATCATTTACAATTTATATTTACTAATAATGTTGTAGAATATGAAGCTTTGATATGCAGAACCCACTTCACATTAGAAAAGGATGTCAAAGATCTCATAATTGAAGGAGACTCTCAATTGGTGATTCAACAAGTCAAATTGATCTACTCTTGCAATGACAAAAAATCTCTCACTTACCAAAAGAGAATTTGGGACTTAATGGAAGATTTTGAATTCCTAAACGTAAGATCTATCCAATAAGAAGAAATGTAGCAATTGATGCCCTTGCAATTTTTGCCAGTGTATTATAGCCCATGGAAAGAACAAAACTCAAAAGATTCTCAGTAGAACTTGTAATTGCTCCATCTATCTCGGAAATTACTAACTTCCAAGTCTTCTAAGATTATCAACGCATTCTAGAGTTCATTATGTGCAATGGTTTGTTCAAAGGAAAATAAATTGATGACATGCCAGATGAAAAACCTAAAGGAGACAAACTGGAAGATGAGGACGGTATCATAAATTTGAAAACTAATACTATTCCTAAGGGGATGGTGAAGTTGGAATGCATATTTGACTAAGAAAATTCAGCACACGGGAAGAGAACCATTGAAGAAAAGGGAATCAAAGAATGTGACTCTTATAATCTAGGTGTAGAAGATTACCCTAAGATGGTGAGAATTGGGAAGGTGTGTAATTCTCAAGAATGAGAAAATATGCTCCAGTTACTCATAGAATATAGAGATTTCATTGCATGGAGTTATAAGGATCTCAAGACATATGGTCCTGACATCATCACTCATGATATTTTGTTGAAGCTTGATGCTAATCCTTTTTGCCAAAGAAAAAGACCGATAAACCCCATCATGAAACCCTTGATAATGAAAGAAGTCTATAAATTGCTTGATGCCAAGATAATATTTCCTATCTAGCTTTTGACATGGGTTTCCAACTTGGTGCTAGCAAGGAGAAATATTGGAGAGATTTTCCTTTGTGTAGATTTTTCAAATTGAATCAAGCATCCTAGAAAGATAATTACCCTTTGCCTTCACTTGATGAAGTATTACAAATTGTAAATGGGTCTAAGATGGTGTCTTTTCTTGATGGATATTCAAGATATAAATAAGTAATGATAGACAAGGAAGACATATTAAAGATGACATTCAAAACCAAATAGGGAACATTTTCTTATAAAATGATGCCCTTTAGATTAATCAATGCAAGAGATACATTTCAAAGAGAAATGGATGAGGAATTTAAGGGGTTGATAAACAAATGTCTATTTATCTACATGGATGACCTAACAATATTTTCAAAAGAGAGGAGTACGGGCATATTGTTGATCTGAAACAAATTTTCAACCAATGTCAGAAATATGACATATCTCTTAACCCTAAGATATGTTCATTCAAAGTCACCAAAGGAAAGCTCCTGGGACAAATTTTTTATGAAGTTGGTATTTCAATTGATCCTAAAAGGATCAAAATAATTCTAAATTTATAGCTTCCCCATAATCACAAAGAGCTTAAATCTTTCTTTCAAAAGAATGATTTTGTATGCAAGTTTATTAGCGGATTTGTTGAGATAGTTCACCCCCTCAATGACTTACTAAAGAAAGCAGTAAAAATTGATTGGGTTCCTAAAGTCAAGAAATCTTTTGAAGATATCAAAGTGGCCATTTCCACTACCCCAATACTTGTAAGTCCTAATTATGAGTTACCTTTCAAAATCAATTATTTTCTTTAGAACACTCATGTGCAGGTATCCTCACACAAAAGAAAGATAAAGAAGATGAGAGACCTATTGCATTCATGAGTTTCCCACTGAAGAATGTCAAATTGAATTATCCCAATCTGGACAAATAATCATTCGCTCTAATAAAGGTAGTCAAGAAATTTCACCACTACATACTCAAGAGTAAGGTATATGCTATTGTGTCAGATCCTAAAGTAAAATCCTTGCTGATGTAGAATGAGTTAGGGGAAATAAGGGGAAAATAAATGGCCATCTTACAATAGTTTGATTTATAAATTCAACCAATGAAGCTAGTGAGATGACAAGGATTAACCAATATGATAACTGATAATGAAGAACACATCATAGTGTCTCAAGTAGACACTAATGAAGGAATAATCATACATGTCTAGTACTAGGATATTGTATTTTACCTCTTGCAAATTCAATACCCTAAATGGATGAATAGTTCCCAATGTAGAGGATTAAAAATGAAATGTGAATCCTACATGCTTCAAGATAGAAAAATCTATAAAAAAAAACTATGAAGAGGTTTATTTGAAGTGTTTAGGATGTGAAGAAGTGGAGGAAGTACTAGAATAATATCATGACAAGGGCACTAGACATGCATCAACAGAGGCTATGGCCCATTCGATTCTGAGATCAAGGTACTTTTGGCCTGATATTTTTAAAGACATGTTTGAACATGTATGTTCTTGTCACATCTACCAAACAAGTGCTAATAGAGAAGGAAACCCAGTTATGCCATTGCAACTAGTATTTGAGGTTCGCCCCTTTTCCAAGCGGGAGCTAGATTTTATTTGACCTATAAACCCATCATCATCAATAGGACATATGTTTGTCCTAACAACTATAGATTATTGCACCTGGTGGACTAAAGTTGAAACTTTCAAAAATTGTATAGAAAAAGTGGTCACTGACTTCCTTGAAGAACATATTGTAACTAAGTTTGGAGTGCCATTCTTCCTAGTGTGTGATAATGGGTCATCATTTGTGTCAATTTTTATTACTCAATTGGCATTAGACAATCAATTCATAATCAAATTCTCATCCAATTATTATCCCCAAGGTAATGGTGTGGCTGAGTCCACCAACAAGAATTTGATTACAGTCATAAAATGCTTTCTCATAGAGAATCCGAAAGATTGGCAATACCCATTTGAAATACACATTATGGATAGACAAGGTCAAGATAAAGAGTGCTTTGGGAACATCATCGTATCTACTAGTCTATGGCCAAGAACCCACTCAATCTCAAGATTCTAGTGTTCAAATTCATGAGAGGATATGCTAAGGATGCTGACAAGATCCAAATTAGATTGATGAATCTTTTGGAATTTGATGAGAAAAGGATAACGACTTTAGAAAATATGTCAAAATACCAAGTAGTCATAAAAATGTTGGTTTGACAAGAGATCCATGATCAAATCTTTTAGAATCTCAGACCTTGTTCTCCTATGGGATAACGCATGTTAGAAATGCTTTAGAATAATTGAGAGGGGGGATGAATCAATTATTCAAGGTCCAACATGTCCAATTCAAACTTTTTCACTAAGTGTAGTGAGCCCATTTAACCATACATTCATCCAAGCTTTAATATTCCTATTTAGCAAGTTACTATAAATCAACATGCAAGCATAACACATAAAAGATCAACACATAACACAGTGATTTACGTGGAAACCCAATTTCAGAAAAACCATCAATAACATGCTACTCAATTCTCACTCTTCTGAAGTGATGCCTTGTGAAAAGTCTGCCTTGTTAAAGGCTTACAACACACTATTAAATGTGACCTTGTTAGAGGATTTAACCTCCCTATTAGAAGTGGGCCCGATTAAAGAACTTTATAACATTCACTTGGAATGCCACCCTATTAAAGGATTTACAAATGGCTATTAAACCAACCTAAGTCCATAGGATTTCCATATCTAATAAAATTGCTAGAGATTATTAGAAAATCCTTGACCTGATTACAACATACAACTTAACTTGCAGATCTCATATCACTTCTCAGTTCATACCATTTCCTGGCTTTCAATCTCTGCAACTCTGTCAGCTTGCCCTCCTTTCAAGCTTTGTCTCCTTGAGTCTCCATGCTCAATGTGCTAGTGTAATCATCTCTTCTTGACCACTTGTAGAAGCAGAGTCTCTATGCTCTGTTCTTCTCCTAGATGCCTTTTCCTTGACACCCTTCTAATCACTTGCAATTTGGCACTTCAGCAATAGCAGCATCAACAACAGCATTTACTTCTTGTTCTATGACTCCTTAAATAGAAGTCTTGGAGTTCCTTTCCCACTTGATTCTTCCATTATTTAATTTTAATTCATATGCATTAGGTAGGATTCATTGTATCTAAACCATATTTTTTTCCTCTAGAAACTTCTTGAATAATCCTTTAAATTTTCCCAGAAATGGTTTACATAGAATTCTATGCCACCAACTCATCATCCTTATCCTCCAAATAGTTCACAAAATTCTAGGTAACAACTTTGTCAGCTAATATTTGGTGAATCTTTAATTTCTCAATAATGTAGTAGCTCAACACTATTGAAATCCTGATGCTTGGCACATATTGAGTTACTCGACATCAACTATGTTTTTATTGATGCTCGACATCTGAAGTTCACTTAGCACCAACTAAGATTTTTTGATGCTCGGCACCTGATACTTTTCTCAGCACTTGAACTTCACTCGGCACCTAAAGATCACTCGACACACACTAGACTTTTCTTTTGCTCGGCTTCAACTAGCTTGCTTGGCACCCACTAATGAACTTAGTTTAAGCTTTGTAGTCAACCTTGCTACTTATTCCCACAATGTTTCTAAGTGTGACACACCTCTGTATCTTTGAGTATGTTATCAATACATCATTTAACCATTGTCTTAACTAATCCTTGCACTTCATTACAACATTATAACTCAACCTTTCCCTTAGGTGTTCTTGTTACATCTTGTTGATCAAATCCTCTTCATCAATCAACTAAGTGATAGTACTTGGATCTTATAAGAAAATGTCATTCCTATAAATAGTAGGTTTGACATCAATGACAAAACAATGATTGAAAACATTCTGTTAACAGCAATCTCCCTCTTTGATCTTCAACAATGAGCTTTTCAACCATATTTCCAACAATCTCCCTCTTTGGCATTAATGGCAAACCAAATTGATCAACCATCAAACTAAACTATTAACCAAATGCAAACTAGGTTAGAATAGTAAGTCAAATGCCAAAAAGTAATTGTATTACCATCAGTTTTTATATTTTCCTCTTTTGATCTACTATCCTGATTGCTTCATTTTTGCTTCTTCCTCTTAGCTATTGTATTTTTGTTCTTTTCTTTTCTTCCTTCTTACATTTTCTCCCTCTATATGCATTGCTCATCTTCTACTATTCTTTGTCTTGATCAACTTCTTCATCATCTCCCTCAATCTTCATTTGATCAGTTTTTGCATTTTCTTGACATTTCTCCCTCATACTTTGGATCACATGTCGTTGATTAATTTCTTGAAATTTCTCCCTCTTTGACAACAATGCCAAAGACATACTATTTTAGCATCTTAATATGCAAGTGTAGCATTTGCAGGCTCTTTCAATTTCTCCCTCTATCACCTTGCTTGTGACTGATTTGAAACTTTAGCACTTCAATTACTTTAGGCATGAATCCTAAAGTAGGTGTCCTCTGCATTAATGTGTAAAATCTTCAACAACCAACTCATTTGATGCAGGGCAGACTTGCTTATTCTTAAGTAGCCTTGGATAGGGGTATCACCCCTAACTTACCTCTAAGATACTCAAAAGAATCTTTAGGTAGTGCTTTTTTGAAGATGTCAGCAATCTGTTCCTTTGAGCTAACATATTCCATCTTCACTTGTTTATCTTCCACCAACTCTCTTACATAGTGATACTTGACTGCAATGTGCTTGGTTTTAGCATGCATCACAAGGTTCTTTGATATGTTGATAGCACTTGTATTATCACAATAAAGTATAACAAGTTCATTTACCTCTTCCTTCATACCTTGCAACAAATGTTTGATCCATACAATATTGGTGCAATTAATAGCAGTTGCAACATATTTAGCTTCTACAGTGGACTATGAGGTACAACTTTAGTTTTTGCTAGTCCATGCAATCAATCTTTTTCCCAAGAAAAGTGCTCCTCCACTAGTTATTTTTCTATCGTCAATATTACCTCCCCAATCTACATCAGTGTAGGCTTTTAGCTCAAACTTTTCACTTCTCTTGTAGTACAAACCATAGACGTCAATTCCTTTTAGATACCTTAGTATTCTCTTTATTGCCATCAAGTGATTTTCTCTTGGATTTGCAAAAAATCTTGCCACTATTCCAACAGCTAATGCAATGTCTAGCCTACTATGTACAACATATTGCAACTTTCCAATCATTGATCTATACAATGTCTAATTCACTTCAGCAGACACATCATTCTTGGATAACTTACATCTTGTTGTCATTGGTGTGCTAACTAGTTTTGAATCTTCTAACACAAATGTTTTGAGTATCTCCTTTATGTATTTGGATTGGGTCACAAATATGTCATTCTTCAATTGATGTACTTGTAATCCAACAAAAAAATTGATTTCTCCAAACATTGACATTTCAAACTCATGCTTCATTTAATCAGCAAAATCTTTGCATAGAGCATCTTTTCCTCCAAATATTATATCATCAACAAATATTTTTGATATCAAAAATTCTTTACCTTTTTTAGCCTTGATATATAGGTTGTTGTTTTCATCTGTTCTTTCAAATCCTATCTTCACAAGAAATTTGTGCAGTCTCTCATACCATGCTCTAGGTGCTTGCTTCAGACCATAGAGTGCCTTGTGCAGTTTGTAGACCATATCCTTGTTCTTGTTATCAACAAATCCCTCTAGTTGTTCTATGTAGACTTCCTCTTCTAGTATACCATTCAAAAAAGCACACTTGACATCCATTTGGTAGACTTTGAAACCTTTGTATGCAACATATGCAAGTAGTGTCCTTACTCCTTCCATTCTTGCATCAGGGGAAAATGTTTTCCCATAACCCAATCCTTCTTCTTGGGCATAGCCTTTGCAAACTAATTTGGCTTTGTTTCTTGTTATCTCACCATTCTCATCAAGTTTGTTCCTAAACACCCATTTGGTACTAATTGCATTCTTATCAGCTAGTCTAGGAACTAGGGTCCAGGTTTTGTTCTTCTCAATCTGATCTATCTCCTCTTCCATAGCTTTATACCAATCATCATCTTGTAGTGCATCCTTCACTATTTTGGGCTCAATCTTGCTCAACAGACATGATTCATTTTTTAGTCTATTCCTTTTCATTGGTTTGGCATCATTGTCACCAATGATTTGATCTATAGGGTGATGTCTTCTCACATACTTGGCTAATCTTGGTTTTGTCCTTCTTTCCATGTTTGATCCTTCAACTTCAAAGTCATTTTGTTCTTCTTCATCTGGTATTTCATCATCTCTTTCATGTATACTATTTTCAGAATCAAAATGTACATTTCCTATATTCTGCAGCTCAACTTCTAAATGTAGCTTGACATTCACTAGATGTGACTCGACTGATACTGAAATTTGTTGCTAATTCCCAACTTGATTTGCAGCATTCTCTTCAACAGTCATTCCTTCATAGAAGTATACAAAAGATCTATAATCTTATGATTACTTAGTTCCATCAACTTGAACTTCTGCATGCTCATCAAAATTTACATTTGCACTCTCCACAATTTTATTAGTGTTAGTATTCAAACACTTATATGCATTACTTCTAGTGGAGTATCTAAGGAATATGCCTTCATCACTCTTTGCATCAAACTTTACATTTCTAGTATCTTTAAGAATATAGCATTTACAACCAAAGACTTTGAAATGTTTAGCACTAGGTGAGTGACCATACCACAATTCAAAAGGTGTTGCATTTATACCTTTCTTGACTTGGACTCTATTCAATGTGTAGACTACAGTGCTTAGAGCTTCTTTCTTGTACTTTAGTGCAACATTTTGCTCCATCATCAAGGTTCTGGCATAGTCTATTACTGATCTATTCCTTCTTTTAGAAATTCCATTCTAAGGTGGAGTCCTTGGTGTTGATGCTTTCCTTTTGATGCCTTTGTCATTGCAGAATATTTCAAACTCCTTTGATGTAAACTCACCTCCTTTGTCTGACCTTAGGCATTTTAGATTATTTCATGTTTCCTTCTCAACTCTGGCCAAGTACCACTTAAACATTTGAAATGCATCATATTTTTACTTTAAAAACATAGCAGTCATCATCCTAGAGTAGTCATCTACAAATAGCATTATGTGTATGTCTCCTAGGTAACTTTGCACTTCTATTGGACCAAATAAGTCTGTATGGACTAACTCTAGTACTTCTTTAGAAGTGTATGTTTTGCTTTTGAAACTAGACTTAGTCATCTTCTCTAGTTGACATTGTTTGCACATTGTGTTTTCAGGTTTCTTCAATTTGGGCAATCCTCTGACTTTCTTCTTCTTGTTGATGCTAATCAGATTGTCAAAGTTAACATGACACAACATTTTATGCCATAACCACACATCATCAAGTCTAACAACAAGACAAGTTGCATCTTCCATATCTAGGTAAAACAAGTTACTCCTAGTTTGTTCACCTTTTCCTATCAGATTTCCATCAGTGTCATAGATCTTGGCAGTTTTGTTTCCAAACTCTACTTTGCACCCTACATTTCCTAACTGTGATACGCTCAACAAGTTGTAGTTCAATCCTTCAACATAGTATGCATTATCACATGAAATCTTCTCTGTAAGTTTAATTGAACCTTTTCCTTTGATTTGACATGGAGTATCATCACCAAATCTAACACTATTTCCATCATATTGAGTAAAGGTAATGAACTTACTTTTATCTCTTGTCATGTGATGTGAGCATCCACTGTCTATGATCCACTTGTCATTCTTGTTCACACAAGTAACCAATGTTGTTGCTTCATCTTTGTCTTTATTTGATTCATCATTCATGGCCACATAGACTACTTCATCATCATTCTCATCAAAATCTTCTTCAACAATGTATCATATGTTGCCTTTTTCCTTGTAGTCTTTGCTATCATCTTCTTTCTTGTTCCTATACTTTTTTCCTTCTTTGTAGTTCTTCTTTTGTGTACACCTTGTAGCAATATGACCTACTTCATTACAATTGAAACATATGATAGGGAGCTTACCTTTGAATTTTCCTTTTCCTCTATGGAATCTCCTAGCTAGTAGTGCTTCCAACTGTTCCACATCTTCCTCATCTGTGCTACTATCACTTGATGCATGCTTTCATTTTTTTCTCTTCTTGCTTGATATCTCCTCCTGAATGTCTTTTATTTTCATCTTGGCCTTGAAAGTAGATTCAAGGTTCTCAGGTCTGTAGTTGTCAAAGTTTGACAATTCAAATGCAGTAATTCTTCCCACTATTCCTTCAAAGGTTAGTGTTTTTCCTTGTACACACCTTAGCTCTTGGATGGTTGAAACTCTAATAACATAGATAGGGAATAGATTTCTTAAGTATTTGTTGTTGATAGTATCTTCTCCTAATTGACTACCTAGACTTCTTATTGCACTTACCACTTCTTTCATTCTAGCAGCATATTGAACAACATTTTCACCTTCCTCCATTTTCATGTCATCAAGCTTTCCTCTGAGGCTTTCTCTCTTTGCTCTTTGTACATTCTAATATCCTCCATAGATGATTGTCAAGGCTTTCCACATCTTGAATGTAGTGTCACAATATTTGGTGTCATCATATTCTACATAGCTGAGTACAGAGGCAATCTCCAGCATTGTTTGATTGTGCTCCTTTCTTTTGCTCAAGTCATCTACAGTAAGAGGTCCAGCTAGATTTACATGTTCTATTCCAATTGAGGTTTGTGCATAGTCACCTATTGATCCAAGTTGCAATTTCATCAGACTCTGCCATGCAGAAAAATTTTCTTTGTTGAGCATGGGAACTTCTCTTTTGGACATCTTGATCTTCCTACTTCTAGTATCTTAAAACTAAATCAGCAGATGGCTCTGATACCAATTGTTAGAAATTCTTTAGAATAACTAAGAGGGGGGGGTGAATTAGTTATTCAAGGTCCAACATGTCCAATTCAAAAAAATTCACTAAGTGTTGTGAGCCCATTCAACCATACATTCATCCAAGCTTTAATATTCTTATTCGGCAAGTTACTATAAATCAACATGCAAGCATAACACATAAAAGATCAACACATAACACAATGATTTACATGAAAACCTGATTTGGAAAAAACCACCAGTAACATGCTACTCAATTCTCACTCTTCTGAAGTGATGCCCTATGAAAGGCCTACCTTCTTAAAGGCTTACAACACACTGTTAAATGTGACCTTATTAGAGGATTTAACCACCTTGTTAGAAGTGGGCCTGGTTAAAAGACGTTAGAACATTCACTTGGAATGCCACCTTGTTAAAGGATTTACAAATGGCTATTAAACCAACCTAAGTCCATAGGATTTCCATATCTAATACAATTTCTAGAGATTATTAGAATATATTTGACCTGATTACAACATACAACTTAACTTAAAGATCTCAGATCACTTCTTGGTTCATATCATTGCCTAGCTTTTAGTCTCTGCAACTCTGTCAGCTTGCCCTCCTTTCAAGCTTTGTCTCCTTGAGTCTACATGCTCAATGTACCAGTGCAATCATCTCTTCTTGACCACTTGTAAAAGAAAAGTCTATGTGCTCTGTTCTTCTCCTAGATGCCTTTTCCTTGACACCCTTCTAATCACTTCACAATTTGGCACTTCAACAGCAGCAGCATTTGCTTCTTGGTCTGTGACTCCTTAAATAGAAGTCTTGGAGTTCCTTTCCCACTCGATTCTTCCATTCTTTAATTTCAACTCATACGGATTAGGTAGGATTCATTGTATCTAACCCATATTTTGTTTCCTCTAGAAACTTCTTGAATAATCCTTTGAATTTGCCCAAAAATGGTTTACATAGAATTCTATGCCACCAGCTCATCATCCTTATCCTCCAAACAGTTCACCAAATTCTAGGTAACAACTTTGTCAGCTCAAATTTGGTGAATCTTTGATTTCTCGATAATGCAACAGCTCGGCACTATTGAAATCCTAATACTCAGCACATACTGAGTTACTCAGCATTAATTGTGTTTTTACTGATGCTCGACATCTAAAGTTCACTCGGCACCAACTAAGATTTTTTGATGCTCGGAACCTAATACTTTTCTCGGCACTTGAACTTCACTCGGCACTTGAAGATCACTCAGCACACACTAGAATTTTCTTTTGCCCGACTCCAACTAAAAATTTTCTCGCCTTCAACTAGCTTGCTCGGCACCCACTAATGAACTTAGTTTAAGCTTTGCAATCAACCTTGTTACAACTTCTCCCCCAATGTTTCTAAGTGTGACCAACCTTTGTATCTTTGATTATGTTATCAATACATCATTTAACCATTGTCTTAACTAATCCTTGCAGTTCATTACAACATCATAACTGAACCTTTCCCTTAGGTGTTCTCGTTACATCTTGTTTATCAAATCCTCTTCATCAATCAACTAAGTGATAGTACTTGGATATTATAAGAAAATGTCATTCCTATAATTAGCAGGTTTAACATCAATGACAAAACAATGATTAAAAACATTCTGTTAATAGAAATCTCCCTCTTTGATCTTCAACAATGAGCTTTTCAATCAGATTTCCAATAATGCAAATAGAAAAACTAACTAGTCATACCAAGTTTCAATGTTTGTGGATTGGCCCTTATCAAATTGCAGAGATTATGAGGAAAAATACTTTTAGGCTAAGTAATTTACAAGGGGAATTGCTTCCATTACTAGTTAATGGCCAGTTTCTGAAACATTATTTTGAATCCTAACACAAAAAAAATTCAAAAAAAAGGTTGTTTATTTTCTTTTAGTTGTATGTTTACTTTTAGTCGTGTGTTTTCTTTTAGTTTGGTGTGTTTTTTTTATTTTTCAGTTTGGGGATTAGGTCTAAATCAAGATTTATTCTTGACGCTATTAACCAAGACCATCCCATTTGGTTTCAATTTTAGGGAAGAGTTATTTCTCTATCAAAGCATTTAGGTAATGCTATTTCTTGTACCAACTAAAATATAGTTGTTACTTGCAGTCATAAAGGACTTCTTGCCTTAAAGTCAGAATCTAAGATTTATATCTCTTGACACTTTAAAAAATTAAAGTATTGATCAACTAGGTTGTCTTCAACTCTAGGTTGGTAGTAGCAAGAGATAATTCAAAACTTATTGGTTCAGATAAAGGGTCTCTTCAAATACCTATAAAGATCATTGTTTGATGTAAGAGTTTACCAAAAAGTTCTTTAAAAGAGGAATGCAAGAGTTATCGAACTAGAAATCAATCTAGAAAAGAACACTAATGCCTTGGCCACACAATCTAAACATGGTTAGGGTAGAAAAGAAAGAAATAAAAAATCATAAGTGTGTCACATATAAGATCCTAGAAAATTGTAAAAAGTAATCAAATATAGGGATAGCACTTTTGAATTGCTATCTTATTTTGTACAATGAACACAAGAATTCAAGGAAGAATCAAGTGGAAACACACAAGCTCTATGAAGCAAGTTAAAGAATATTCCAAAAGACTCAAAGAAAAGAGATTGATAACTCGTGAAGATCCCTCAGAACAGATTCTCTCATCTAGTCATGTGGTGATGGATAAACAGGTTAATGGGTATTTCCAATGTTTGTTCTAGTTAAGAAAAAGATTGTGTCCTTGTTGCGAGACAATCATGATAGATGACACCTTGAGATGTCAAAATTAATTGGAACACTAAGCACATACTGATCTTGAAAATTCAAGATTCTAAAGTTTTGGATTCCAAAGTACTTGAAAGCCACTTGTGACAATTGGAATCAAGCTTTTACTTGACATGTGTTTTAAGGATGGTTGTTGTTGAACAAATTCCTTTGTCATTTCTTCCCTTTTTTTGGGGCTATTTTTTGTGGTCTCAGAACACATGCCCCATTGTTGGTCACAAAATGGGGACCCCCTTTTCCTTGAAAACCCTCTTATAGCACCCAGTCAAGTGTTTTAGTCATTTAGGACCTTCCTCTAAGTCTAGGTCAATCCCCAGCACCCAGTTAGGAAATCACAAGACAAATATGAAGGGTCATAAATTCATCTTTTTGTCCTCATAGTGTAAAAAGTGTACATGTACACTAAGTGTGCATCTGTGCACTCACATCATGTTGAGGATGTGCACATGTGCACTTCTGCATATGCGCACCCTTAGAGGTGTGCATCAAAATCACTCAGGCCTATAAATGCACACTACCCCTCTTTATTCATACTTTTTTTCCTCCTTAGCTCCACTGTGTCACACCTTTGCACCCTTCACAACTCTGCTCCTTAGCACATTCACATCTAGAGCTTCCACATTTTAGAGGTGAAAAACACAACTCCTAAAGGTGCACACATGTGCTAGTGCACTCAAACTAATTTCTCTCCCAATAGACTTCTTTGCATAAGATCATGTAATTAGTTGCACATTGCACACATGATCATGTGCGCTAAGTGTGCAAGTGCACACATTATACTATGATGTTTTAATATTGTATTACGAGTACATATGTGCAAGTACACTAGGTTTGCATGGTGTGCACGTGTGTATTTCAGGCATATGAGGGGATTTTAATTAGTTTCTTCTATTTTTGGTCAGTTTTTTGTCAACTCGAGTCACGTTTTAGGGTCGTCATAAGTTTACAACATGAGATACTGACACCTCTCTTTTAGTGCAACTATAATAGTGTCATATTCATCCTCCATAGCCACAAATATAGCACCAAAGCCAATTATTTTCAAGTATCAAGATGCATCGAAGAAATCCTAATTTCAAGACAAACATTCTAAAATCTGAGACACTGAATTGGGGCATATTGGTTGGAACATTTTTCTGTTGTTGTGCAACAAGCCTAAAAAGAGGTCATCCATGGTATTAGCACTAATCCGAAGTGGGTTGGTAAAAATTGCTTTTCACCCAATGTTAGTTCAATCATCTAAACTAATCATGACTTTGGCACATCACTATGTACTAGATGAGAAATTGATCAAGAGTGTGATCAAAGAGATAGTACTAGACATAAGACCTTAAAACATTGAGAAGGTCTTCCCTCTTCCACAAGTGGATCACTACCTCTAGATCACCTATGTCAATGCAGACAAATGGTACATGGAGAATGAAACAAAAGCCAAGGAGTTAATACAAACAATTAAAGTACCTATTTGAGAATATGCCTTTGGGGAGGAGAAGTGGAAAGATCGACATGACCAGAGGCTACATGATAGATGATATTGGCTACTCAATAGTTCTCCTAAGTAGAGTCATGGATCTTCCTACAACTAGTCATTTGGAGATGTGGATGGTGCATTTCATATAAACCATCAAATTTGGCAAGATGCCTATTGATTGGACCATGATACTCGGCGATAATTTACATGAGCAGCTTATTTTTGTAATTTGCATGAGTAGGTGATTTTAGAAAAGAACAACCCCCACTTCTATATGACCTCCTATATGGTATATCTTTTGGTGGCAAGACCCACAGATTATCTAGGATTGTACAGAAAAGGAAGCATGCAAGATGCAAATGCTTGGCCTTATGTAGTTTATCCACAACTAGTAAAAAATAAACTCCCACTGTGGAGTGTTGAATATAGGGTGTTCAATGATGGGTTCATTTTCATCATCCATAGGTTCATTAAAGGTATTAGTGGAAGTTGTAGCATGGATAACGCAAGTTGGTGCATATTACATCTAGTTCAACACATTCACTTATATCTAGGTAGCTAGCACTCTCCTTTTCCCAAAGAAGATTTGATGATATCCATCATACATATTACTATTTTTGGAGGTAGTAAGGTAGCTAGCCTCTACCTATGACAGGGTAAGGAAGCAGCACAAAAATACTTAGGTGTGGCCAATCGATATTGGGGCCTTTGAGGTAAAAGAGAAGCAAGATATTGCCACATTTGATTCATAATGGTATCAATATGCTCTTGAGGATTACCAGTCACCCCATCCACATTTTGACAATATCAAGATGGTGCAACATTTGGTGGGAAAAAAGTTATTTCTTGGACCAACACTAGAAGATCACTGGATGAATTTCATAGATGACTAAGATATCCAAATGCGAGACTATTGTAGGATAAGTCTACCAATTGTTGAAAGAGTGCTTAATATGGAGATGCCTCTTAAGGCATGGAATGAGGATGCTCCTGAAGTGTTGGATACCTTATACAATAGTGATAAGATATATGGCAGGCCCATTATGGACACAGAAATTGGGCAAGAGGAAAATTATGATATTGATCATTGGGGTTGGCATATTGTCTAATTGACAAGGGAATGGATTAAACCTTTTCATTTGGACCCAATTCCTCAGTCTCCAACTCTTCAAGCCATAGCACGGCCCAAGAAAGGAAAACAAACCAAATTTATTGTGCCTATTTATCCTATAAAGTCACTAGTGAGGTTGAAAATGGTACACCAACATGAGTGGGAGGTAGAGTATTTTGAGACAAAAAAGGTAAAAGGAAAGAACAGAAAGAGGGCCACTCAAGTAATGAATCAAGAGGAAGAGGCTCAGGTGGAGTCGGCTACACAAGGAGAAAAAGCCCAACCTAAGCAAGAACAAGCCCAACCTAAGCAAGAGCAGGCTCAACCAACATAGGAAGGAATATTTGTACCCAAAGACCCCGTAGCAAAAGCATCCCCATCAGTACCAAATAGAGCCAGAATAGAGATGATGGTGGTAGGTGTAAAGAGAAGATTGAAGAAAAAGAGCACTCCATCACCTCAAGTTCCAAAAACCATCCCTGAGGTGGAAGATGAGGAAGAAGGGGAGTAGATATAATTTTTTCCCTTTGAACAAGAGGACTTGGTTGGCTACAGCCACAGAAGAAGAAAGGATTTTAACTCAATTGTCGCTTTATATCCCTTGCCTAACCTTGTTGAGACCTTGGAAGAGGAACAACAAAAGTGGATTGAAGAAATGGAAGGCAAGGGAGTAGATATCTTTAATATCTCATATTTTGATTCCATGTCTATGGGAACTGAGATGGTAGGAGAGAGGATACAAGATACTCCTCTAAATGAGCCATTAGAAGAAGATTAGAATCAACTATCTCCTTTACCAAAGAGCCTCTTGGTATTCCTCCTCCACTAGCACTAGATATTTCACCAACGCCTCCTCAATTGGATCAAGGATTAGTTGCCATACCTCCTCTAATGGTCAAACACAAGAGTCAAACCTTAGAGGAAGGAGAATATTTTCAATTACATGTCAATGAAGTATTAGAGGAAGGGTAGATTTTGTAAGAAAGGCAACAATCTCCTCCTAGTATAGAGGATAGGTCCCGAGCTCAATTTGATACAAAAGTTCACTCTAAAAATTTTCCTCAACATGAGAAGACTCTAGAGAGGAGTGATAAGGGAAAGGAACCAACATCATAACCCATGTCTTTGTCTTAGTATATGTTACCAATGGGAACAATGCCATCATGCCTTAAGAAGGAGGTCTTGTTTAAACAAAAGAGACAGTTAGAGTTGACAAAAGAGGAAGGCATGGAAAAGTTGATAAATACAATCAAGAAGCCTAAGCTACCCAAGGAGATGCTAAAACACTAGCTGTCATAATGAAGAATCATGATTAGGACCTTCTCGCACATATTTTCATCCTGCCCCCTCATGCAGATACAAAAGAGATGACCCTTAAGGACTACCAAATAAAGGAGGTAGTATTAGGGAAGCTCACAATGGACATAGCAAAGCTTCTGAACATTGCATGTCTCAAACAAGTGTTCACACATCTTGACAAAGATGAATAAGATATTTTGATGTTGAGGAAATGGAATAAGCTATTGGGAGGATATTTGAATGAAGTGGTGGGTCCTATAGACCCTAATAATCTTCAGATCACTATTGGAGTTGCATTAGATAGAAAAGAGGCGAGGCAACCAATGGGGGATTCATTTTTGGACGCATGTAAGAGGTAGCATCATAGTTTTGAAGAAAGATGAGCACAAATAATAGAAGGTAATTTGAACCTTCTACACAACATCCAAAGTAATGCTGAAAAATTGGTTACCATTGTAAACCAAGATTTGGGCTTATGGATGAAGTGCATACCTGGGCCAATGATTTACAAGCACTAAAATATATAAAAGGGGAAAGGTATTGGGTGTTAATGGAGATTTATTCAATAGAGGAGTTAGATAAGTTAGATGATTGGATAGAGAAGATATATTCAAGAAATAAAGTCATGGAAGGGCTATATGAAGATATTCAACAAATAAAGAATAAAGCTCAAGGGCAATTTTTGGAAGCAGACAAATATGACAATGCCACTAGCCTTAAGATCTTTTAAGATGAATCAAGGACTAAAATTTCCTTGGTGCAGATGCTAGTTCAACAATTCAAGGCTTATTCAAAATAGCTTTGTCTAAAGATGATGCCAGAGAAGTGTTCAAAACAGAAGAAGCATTGTTGGAACTAGACTCCAAGCTAGAGGATTTTGTTAATACAAGCATAGAAATAAGTAACTACCGCTAGGTAGTACGAAATAAGTATGAGTCACTATATTTATTGGAGGCTAAGGAAGTAATGAAGATGATTGAGAAATTAAAGAGGAAGCATCCAAACATCATTTTGGTATGAAGGGGGAAAAAACCCAGATGCTAGAAATAAAGTTTTTCCACTTGGCATAATTTTGTGTTTTGGATCATGTCATAGAGGTGCACTTTTTGCAAGGTGCACTGATAGTTAACTTCTAGTAGCTAATTTTTATCATTCTATGCATTGAAAATGTGTTTTGATGGCAGTTCAACCCCCAAAAACACCTAGAGAAGGCCAAGCTTCCATTTTTAGGGGTATCAATGACTCCCAGATCATCTCATGACTTCTCTCTTCTTATCTTCTTCTTCTTCTTTTATTGTTTTAAGTCATGTAAAGGCTCATGCATGCATTAATTGATATAAACAAGGGTGGAGACCTACTTAGCACCGCAAGAGAGACATTTTGTATGTAAATAGCATTTTTTTATGAGTTTTTAGCATAAGTTGCATTAGAAGAGCTCTTACTTTTAACACGAAGGGGGGAGAGGATTTCTTTAAATACATGGATGTAATATGTATTCACAGCTGATATTTTGATGCAATTATAAATGTTATTGGTGCTCTCATTCTTACTGTAGTAAATCTTGGTGGAGAGTGTTATTTGTGTGTAAGAATTTTCCTTAGGGAAAAATTCACCCAAGACCAAGGAACTCAAGCACAAGCACAATAGTAGAACCAAAGAGTATGATCAAAATAGTAGAACCAAAGAGTATGATCAAAATAATGATATGATATTCAATTCAATGTGTAAGTACACTAGCAGTGCCTATGTATAAAAGCCTATGGAATGCTTCTAGAATGCCTAGGAGTCAGCAACATGATAAGTCATACAACCAGGCACATATCCACCAGGTGTGGGTTATCCTCCATTAAGCACAAGAGTAAGTGTGATGATGAGAGGATAAGCCTACAAAGGTGTAGCACGCAAAATTATGTTGTAGACACCATGTGCTAAAATAGGAGTGTGAATAATTATGTTGTATACATGACAACTCAATTAATTATGAAAACTCCAGTGTTGTAGACACCATGTGCTAAATTAGAGTTGTTGACTCCAGTATTGTCAACATGACAACTCATTATAGTATGCAAACTTCTAAGTGTCTCACCTAAGAAATAATGCATTAACCTAAGTAAACTTATGTACAATGTAATAAGTAAATACTTATTTACATCAACACCCCCCCTTAAGTGCAACTTAGGGGAATGCACTTAAGCTTATGAAAACTAGGAGGAAATGCAAGATGGGTCTCGGCTACTAGGCCATATTAGGTACCCATGTACATAATGCAATGCAATCTCTCATAAAGCGAAGAAAGAGGGAAAAACTCATGGGAAAAACCATCCCCTAAAAAGAGAGATGAAAAGACAAGATGCATGGATGGATGGTGTAATCAAGACCCCCCCATTACGACATACATCAAGTATATACAAAAGAGAAGTATGAGAAGGAAAAAACCCCATAAAGGAAAAAGTCCCCTGATAACAGAGCAAAAGAAGAGAGATAAGGTAGTCCCCCCCCTCCCCAAATGAAGAATGTCATTCAATGATAGTTTCTCCAATGTAGAAGCTAATCCAGGACTATTGAATAATGTTCCTCTCCTTTGGAAGAAACAATATCATAGGTACATATGAGATGCTTTCCCTATGTGTAGAAAGAATCTTGATGATCAATGATGCCTTTGAAACCTGCTCAATTGTCCCTGTGTCAATACTAACTGTCACCACTTACAATACTAGTGAAAAGAACAATGTTGGATCTAGCAAGGATGGATGTAGAACAATTCCCAAAGAACCAACTATCTCCTCAAATGACAAAGAGACCTCCTGCAGCTACTGTACATAAGGATCCACAATCATATCAACCTGTGAAGATCGATCATGTAGAGAATGGCCATGAGGGTCAGAGTGATCCCTCGCAACAACTGAAGAAGGATCTTCTTCATCAAAGAGAAGATGTATATCATCAATTATGTCTCCCCAATCTACTATGTATGACTCCACAAACAAGCCTAAAATATCTATCAAGAAGTCATCCACTAATGCTGGAGTTGGAAGACAAGGTGTACCCTACTGTGGTTGACCTATCATTGTGGCTACATATGCATGTGGAATGTGCTAATGTCATGACCTCTCCCTATATCTTTCAATAGGATCCCACATATTTGAGTCTATTGAATCACTATTGCTAGTGCCACTATCAGTTTCCACTATGTATGAAGTGTAGAGAGGAATACAGGATAAGCTGGGTGAACTTTCCTCAAATTGAACATTCCTCTCTATAAAAATCTCATCTATGTCAAGACCCATAAGTCTGTATGCCTTAATGCCGTCTTCATATCTGATGAAAGTACAAGGCCTTGGTGGTGGTGTTTTGCATCCCCTGGAAGATATGTTTGCCCATGCTGGACAACCGAAGACTCTAAAGTATTTCACAATTGGTTTTATGTCACACCATGCTTCAAAAGGAGTCTTTCCATCTAAGGCATTATGAGGAGACCTATTAAGTATGTGATCAGCACTGCTTATAGCTTCGACTTCAAGTGTAGGATCAAGAGACTTGGCTTGTATCATGCAACTTTCCATAGACTTTAGAGTTTGTAACCTCAGTGTTGCAACATTTTCCTTATGCAGATAGAATGCTAGTGGATTCTGAAGATCAATACCCTCAAGTTTGCAAAAGTCATTAAGTCTTGTGTTCACATATCTGCTTTCATTGTCCATCTGAAGAACCTTGATGGATTTTCTTGATTGTTGTTCAACATGACTCTTGAAGGCTAGAAAATTTTCCAACACTTCATTCTTATGATGAAGAAATTAGACCCATGTGTAGCATGAAAAGTCATTAATGAAAGTGAGTATGTGGTGACCTTGACTGATTGATGTCACTACAAAAGGACCTACTAGTACCATGTGAACCAACTGAAGAACAAATGGTGCTCTTGAAGACTTTTTTTTATCAAACTTCTCCTCTAGATGCATATCCATTGAACATGTTGAACATTTACGTTTGGAAAAGTTGATTCTAGGTAGACCTCTAACCATGTTTTTTGAGCAAATTTATTGAAGATAGTGGAAGGCTAGATGATCATACCTCTCATGCCATAATTTGATTTGTGAATTGAATTGAGTCAACAAGGCATGTGAAGGAGACTTAGGCACAAAGTGGGAGAAAGAATACAACTTTGTGTCATGATTAACTTTCCCCACCACAACCAATGAACCATCTTTGAGATTGCACACCATTACAAAATCAAGAAGGAACTCAACTTTATTGCCATCTCCATAGTGAGTGATTTGGTAAATTGAAAGGAGATTAGAGCTTAGGTTAGGAACATAGAGAACATCTTTGAATTCCCCATTTTTCATCTTCACATGTCCTTTCACTTCAATTTCCATTTTTGTATTATCTCCTACAAAGATTTGTGGTACCTTAGACTGCTTCAATGAATAAAAGTCTTCTTTTGAAGAACCCATATGATATGAGGTACCTAAGTCAAGAATACATTCTGTTGAAGAACTTGAGTTTGCCATAAGTGCTTGCCCTTTGCCCTTAGAATATAAAGATGAAGATCCTTTCTCCTTATAAGCATTAGGAAATGGAACATTGTGTTTCTTTACGATGTTCATCAACTCATCAATCTTTTTATGATAACACTCTTGTTCATCATGACCCAACTTCTTGTAATAGGCACACTTTTTCTTCTCATTATTAGTGTACCCCTTCTTGTTTGAATTCTAGGAAGACTTGCCTTTTTTATTTGATGGTGGTGTTGTCTTTTCTATATCCTCTTGTGTGCTATTTTTCCACTCCTTCTTCTTGCCCTTTCCTTTATTTGAAGTTTGAGAACCCTCATTATTGGCCACCAATGCCTTAGACTTGGTTGAATTGAGAATCCCCATTAATTGTAACTTCTTTTCTTCATCATCCAACAATTGAGCATAATGATCAAAAATGACTTTTTGATAGGCAGCCCTTAATGTAGTTTTTGTGGTGTTGTAAGAAGAAACAAATGTGGAGTACGCAGATGGCAACTTATTATGAATGAGATAGAGTGACCTATCATCTTTAATATGACTACCATTATCATCAAGCTTCGTTCTTAATTCATTCACCTTTATGATGAAATATTGTATAGAATCAAATGTCTTAGGATCTAAGGAGACAAGTTCATCTTTAATCTTGTAAACATCCTCCTTAGACATTTTACCATATAGGTTTTTGAGGGTATCCCAAGCATCCTTGGATGTCTTGTACTTCTCTATCTGATAAAGGATTTTATCTTCAACCCCCAACATAATATCACCTAGGGCTTTCCTATCTAGAGATTTACAATCATTAATGTCACTTTTAGATACTTGATCACCTATTGATTTAGGAAGGGTACCATCAACATATTGGAAAACTTGATTATGCATTAATTGACACCACATTTTAATGGACCATGTAGCATAGTTATGTGGTGTTAATTTTGGAAACTTAAAATTTCCCATGATGCAAGAAATGAAAGAAAATAGTAGGAAAAGAGGAACACAACATCACAAAACACCCCCCCTTTTCACTCAATCAAACCCTCCCTTCTCCAAAAAAATGCTTTTGGCACTTTATATGTAGTGTGTTTACAATGGCCACTTGCAAATTTTGGCCTTAGTGGACTTCTTATTTTTCTTTTTTTACAACCTCCTTATAGAGTTCAAAAAAGGAACAGTACAATGTATCTCAAATATACAACAATTTTGAAGTTATATCAAAGCATCACAATGCAGAAAAAGGACCTGTTTCTGAAAGTGACACTTTTTTCCACTCAACCCTATAATCTAATGGTAGATCTGGAAAGTAGACAAAAAAATAACACACTTTCAAAAAAAGGAACCTATTTTTGAGTCTAGATGAGCCCGATACGGAGCAATTGAAGTTGTAAAATGCAGGATTGGACAGGTACAGTCACCAAAAGATGTAATTTTTGACAAATTCATGCACCAAAACTAGAATAGAACTACACCACTAAAAAATTTAGGAAAGTTTAGCCAAAATCAAAAAAAATTGCACCTGATTTGGAGCTCGAATGACTGAGATATGGCCTCCCAAAGTCGAACTATCAAATCAAAAATGAATCTGGAGAAGGGTCTGATCAACAAAAGATGAGGTTGAAATTTGATGGTCAAACAGCCACCACAGTAGTTGTAATTTTCCTCTGAATGATGGTTAGACGGTCATCAATTTTATGACAGCAAAATGATGATGTCAACATACTCGACCCCCTAGATGATGTCACGGCTGATGTGGTTGTACAAATTTTGTACGGTTGTCACACAAATTTACATGTGGCATAGTAGGGATGTCCAACATGTCTTCCAAGTTGGCAGTATGGCCTTCGACATGTGCACTCTGATGTGGTAGGTTGCGTATGCGTTGACATGGGGGCGTGGTCCGACATGGAAGGACACGTGTCTGAGTTGATTGGTATTTTTTGTCATGTCTTGGACAGAGGTCTACGTGTTAGTCCTTGTTGACTGGGTGGAAGTGTACTATAGTGTGACATTGTGTGGCTTCCACATGTTTGATGGAGTCACGCTGATGAGTTGGAATGCCCATGCGGTGACTATGCAGTATGGCAGGTTCTGTGGACTGCAAGTGTAATGTGGCAGCACGTGGCTGGTGAGAGGATTTTTTGTCATGGTTGAAAAATTACAATGGATGGTGCTAAGGTTAGAAAGCAGAGTCATCGTTGTCGGAAGGAGGATTTGCAGGTGCCGCTAGTGTTGGTCACTACGGGCGGGAGGAAATTGTTTATCGGCAACCAGAAATTAAAAGCCAATGAATGATTTGTCCCATACATGTTATTAGGTGATAGAGGTAGAAGTGTTTAAAAACACAATACCATGAATGTAATGTAAAGTCGTCGTGTGGTGTGTAAACCCTTGTCGTTGGTTGATGAGTTGTGAAGGCCGCTAGGGGTAGGTTGTCAGATTAATTTGATGCGGTTAGTACTGTTGATAAAGCCCACCAAATATTAAAGGAATATTCTACAAATATTCCCTATAGGAGCAGGGGTGTCGCTACCCAATTCCTGCAAAAAAAATCTCTGCAGCCCTGACAGGCTAAAAAAAAATTGAAAAATTGCTGATGAAATATTACAGAGAAAAATTAATTACAAATCTGAAACATAAATCAACAGATCCAATAAATGACCATACTGGATTTGCAAATCGAGCCTTTGAGTGCCGATTTGCAAAAAACAATTGCCTCATAATTGATTTTAGCCAAAAATAGATGAATTTATAGTTGATTTTCACTGAATCGTTGTTCTAGATGCAATAGTAAGGTTCGTTTTGGCTCTAGATGCTCCCATTTCTATGGGTTCTTTGGGTCTGGGTCGAGGTGCTGAAGCAAGAATGGTCTTGAACAACTATGTGAAGAGAATCTCCCTCAACTCTAATACCAAGTAAGAATTTTCTTTAGGGAAAAATTCACCCAAGACCAAGGAACTCAAGCATAGGCAGAATAGTAGCCCAAAAGAGTATGATCAGAATGATGATATGATATTCAATTCAATGTGTAAGTACACTAGGAGTGTCTGTATATAAAGGCCTCTGGAACACTTCTAGAATGTCTAGGAGTCGGCAACATGATAAGTCATACAACCAAGCACATATCCACCAAGCGTGGGTTATCCTCCATTAACCACACGAGTAAATGTGATGATGAGAGGATAAGCCTACAAAGGTATAGAACACAAAATTATGTTGTAGACACCATGTGCTAAAATAGGAGTGTGAATAACTATGTTGTCTACATGACAACTCAATTAATTATGCAAACTCCAGTGTTGTAGACACCATGTGTTGAATTAGAGTTGCTTGCTCCAATGTTGTCAACATGACAACTCATAAGAGTACGCAAACTCCTAAGTGCCTCACCTAAGAAATAATAAAATAATGTGTTGACCTAAGTAAACTTAAATAGAATGTAATAAGTAAATACTTATTTACACCAACAGTGTGAATGCATATTCATGAATAATAATGGAGCTAATGGTTTTATTGCATTGTTATAATTGTTGTTAGGATTAACCAAGAACAGAAATAACATTTACATGCAAATATGAACAATATCAGATAACAATAAATCGCAAATAACAGAACACAAGAAACCAAGATTTAACATGGTTCACCCAATCCCTCGGCTACATCCATCAAATAGCGAGTCCAATATTATTATGATCCAATGATTACAACCTAATTACAATCTATAATCCCTTACATCTCAATACCACCGCAATAAGCAATTGTCGCATCACACCTTACGAAAATCCTTAACCCTAAGCCCTTTTTATATAAGTATTTTTGTTGCTTTAGGTTTAAAATTAGTTACAACATGTTAGTACAAAAATGTCGATAAAATAGCCCCAAAAAAATTTCTCAAGGGCTACGCCCCTAAACCTCCTGAGAGTCATTGCCTATCGGCCCCGACTATGTTGGGGGCTACTACCCCCAAACCCTCACTCGAGGCTCGACCGAGGAATTATGGAGTATGTACAGTACTTCCTTGATCAATCACTACAAACTAACAATCTCCCACTTGGGTACTAATCAAACTGCATACTAGAAAATGATCTCTCATTTGGAGACTAATCATGTAGCTATGTTGCTACTTCATGAGGCTCCCACTGGATCAAACCACCTTGGACTATATTGTTCTTTTATTTTGCTCAATCTAAAAGACCAAACAAAGCTAAAGAGGAGTTAAGCTTCTCCCTTGTCACCACCTTTGTCAACATATATGTTGGATTGTCATCTGTATGTATCTTTTCTAGTTGTAACTATCCATCATCTAAAACTAACCGAATGAAATGGTATCGCAACTATATGTGTGTTGTCTTTGAATGTAGAGCAGAATTCTTCACAAGATGAATGGCACTCTGACTATGTGTAAACAAATAATTATCCTTTTGTGGGTGTCTCAATTCTTCCAAGAAGAATTGAAGTTGTATTATCTCCATGGCTGCCTCTATAGCAGCAACATACTCTACCTCTATAGTGGATAAAGTGTTTACCTTCTGTAAGCTAGAAACCCAGCTCACTACTGCCCCACCAACAGTAAATACATAACCTATAGTACTCCGCCTAGTATCAATATCCCCTGCCAAATCTAAGTCAACATAGCCCTATAAATCAGTAGTAGAGCCCCCAAAATGTAAACACTTACTGGATGTTGCTCTCAAATATCTAAGAATCCATTTAATCGCATTCCAATGTTGAAGCCTTAGATGACTCATATACTAGCTAATGACTCCCACTACATGTGTAATATCTAGCCTCGTACATACCATAGCATACATCAAGCTTCCTATAGTTGAATCATGAGGTACTTTGGACATCTTATCCTCCTCTTCTTGTGTCTTTGGACACATCTCCTTAACTTCAAATGACCAAGTAAAGGTGTGCTGACAGCTTTAGCATTCTCCATAAAGAAACGTTGCAACACATTCACAATATAATCAGCTTAGATAATGTCAATTTTTGGTTCTTCCTATCTCTGCAAATTTTCATACCAAGGATTTTTTTTTTCTGCCCCCAAATCCTTCTGGAAAATGAATATGCTAACTGACATTTTAGGCCCTTAATGTGATCCATGTTAGACCTAGCTACAGGCATATCATCAACATATAAACATTAAATAATGTAGTTTTCATCACCCAACCTCTTAAAATAAACACAATGATCTAAATGACACCTATTGCATCCATGCTCATGCATAATAACTATAAAATTTCAGATACCATTGTTAAGGTGCTTGCTTTAAGCCATATAGACTTTTCTTCAATCTGCACACTAAGTTCTCCTTATCTTGGACCTCAAATCCTTGTGGTTGCGCAATATATATCTCTTCATCCAAATCACCGTGAAGAAAGGTTGTTTTAACATCAAGCTACTCCAAATGCAAATCTTCAGTAGCCACAATACTTAAAACAGTGTGAATAGAAGTCATTTTAATAATAAGAGAGAATGTCTCATCAAAATCAATACCCTTTTCTATGCAAATCCTTTTGCAACTAACCTGGCTTTAATCTTTTCTTACCTCCATCATCTTCTTTCAACCTATAAACCCATTTATTCTGTAAATCCCTTTTACCCGTAGGCAACTTACATAAATCTCAAGTATTATTTTTCAATAAGGAATCCATTTCTTCTTTCATTGCAAACTCCCACTAAATCTTAGTATCCACCTGCACAACTTCATCATAACATTCAAGTTCACAAGCATCTGTTAGTAAAATAGAGTACAAAGAGGGAGAAAATCTTTCTAAAGGTCTACTTAGCCTTGTTGACCATCTAACATTCACTTTGGTGTGTGATATTTGTTGTTGTGCTTGATGCAAATCATGAGAAATTTTTGAAACGTCATCTTTTGGAGTATCATCCAGCATTACATAATCGTCTTCTTTCTTCTGATGTTGATGCAACAGATCTTTGTACAACACTTTCTCATTGAATATGGAATCCCTGCTTCTTACAATTTTATGATTTTCAAAATCCCAAAGATTATAACCAAATTCATCAATGCCATATCCAACAAATATACATTTCTTTGACTTAGGTTCAAGGTTGGTTCTATTTTCAGAATCTATATGTGCAAATGCTTCACAACTGAATTTTTAGAAAAGAATAACTCACCTTCTTACCAGTCCATGCTTCCTTTGGAATACCATAGCCCAAAGGAGTAGAGGGACCTCTATTAATCAAAGATAGCCTCCACCCACATTTTTAAGGGAAACCCAGCATGCAACCTCATGCTCCTTGTACGCTCCATTATTGTCATGTTCATGCATTCAGCCACTCCATTTTCCTATGGAGTCCTTGGGATAGTTTTATGTCTACGAATACCATTAGTGAAGCAATAATCTTCAAATTCATGACTGCAATAAACACCACCATTATCAGATCTGAGACATTTTTATTTTTTACCAGTCTCATTTTCAACCAAGCATTTACATTTCTTAAAAGTTTGAAATACATCATATTTTTGTTTAAGGAAATAAACCCATACTTTTCTAGTTGCATCATCAATAAATGTAATATAATAATGAGAGCCACCAAGGGAAGATACCTGAGGTTGCCCCCATACATCTATATGCACAAGCTCTAATTTTTATTTGTGTTTTCCTTCCCACTCTTTACAAAACTCACTCTCTTTTATTTTCTGTACACACAACTTTCATAGAAATCCATATTGGCACATTTCAGACCTGGTAAAACTTGCTTTGAATGAATTAATTTCATAACTTTCTCACTCATGTGCCCAAGTTTGTAGTGCCATAGTGTTGTATCAGAATCTACAGTAACTATTTGTTGTCCCTGCTCAACTCCAACTATTGTTCCTAAACATTCATTTTTCTCTGAAATAATTAATCGAAGAGAGTTTTGAGATTAAAAAGAAAATTCTAGAATAGAAATTTAAAAAGTTTTTTTTAAAAAAATTCCTATCAGATTAATATTGGAAATAATTTTTATTTTTTTAAATAATTAATTAATTAATTAAAATAATGGTGTGAATTTAATTTTTTTTTTTTTTTTTTATAAAATTTAAATTGAAAATATATATACATAAAAGATAACGTTTGATTGATAGCAAATTTTAATAAATTTAAAATTATAAAATTAAACAATATACACACCTTTTTACACAATTTGGTGATGTAATTGTTTTGATGTTTAAATTAAACATAAAAAATTAAAATTAAAAAGAAAATATATATAAAATAAAATTACAAATCCCGCCCTCTTACCTTATTGGCCGGCGGCATTCATGTGTACCTCTGCACTGTGAAAGTTGCAGGGTACTGCGCTCGGTGGGGGGGTACTTTTATAAGAGGTCGGCAGCTATCATGAATAAGGGGATACGTTAAAGTTTTCTTTATAAACTTTTATTAATATCTTAACTAAAATGAGATACGTTTAAGTTTAAGTTTATAAGTTTTTATTAATATTTTAGATAGAATAAGATATATTAAAGTTTTTATAAACTTTTATTAGATTTTTTAATTAAAGTAAGATACGTGTGAAGTTTTTTATAAACTTTTATTAATATTTTAATTAAACTAGTTTGTTAATAGTTTTATATAGATTTTAATATTATTTTAATTTATAATATTTACTAATAATGAAGTTTATTAATAATTTATTAATATTTATTAATTAATTTAATAATATTTATTTAACAAATTTACTAGTTAATAAATATTATTAATTAAAAAATCTTTTTAAATAATTTTATTTGTTTAATTATTAATTAATAATTTGTAATGCTAATTATTAATTTATGTGAATGCGAATATAATTATTTATTAATTTAATTAAAGATAATTTAATTAAGTTTAATTAATATTTGAAGATAACTTAATGGAGTTTAAAATTTATTTAATTGTTATTGATTAACAATATTGATTTTTATAAAATCATAGTTATTATATTTAAAATCAATAAATAGTTATTTTTATGAACTAAACAAATGAATGGATTATCCTCTTATTATCCTTTTTAAGAAATTGATTTTTATAATGAGGGAACTTTATATATATTTGAGTTAATCAAATGGGTGACTTGTAGATTAAATGGAGAATCTTATACGCTTGAGATATACTTTGAAATGAGAACTGAAACCTCATATATAACTTAACCATGTGAATCAAACCCAAACTATAAAACATGTACTTGCATCTTGTTTCTATATGTGATTTATGCTTTGGGGGTTTTGGGGTTGACCTAGTTTGACCAGTCGTAGGTTGTTACCAGAGGCTCAGGGGTTATGTGATTGTGATGCTATGTTGTTTTGTTCTCGATCTTTCTAAACCCAACCATGGTGATGTGTTGATATGCTCTATGATGGATGTATTCACTGGTTGTTATTGCTTTCCAGTACTCTTGTGTGAAGTTGAGGTATATGTATTTGATTTACCTGACTTAACCATTTTTGAGTCATCGATCAGTTATATTTGATTTGCTTTCCAATCATTTTGAGAGGACTAAGGTGTTTTGAGTGATTTGTTCTTGATGATGTTATGTTGTGATATGTTTTCACTTGACCATTTGGGAGTCTTCGATCAATATTGTGATTTATTTCGAGATATTTCTCGGTTGCTCGTTGAGAACGATTGGATATTGTGATTTATCATTGATGCCTTCAGTTGCTGATAGAGAATTGTTGTGATCATTATGATAATTATTTGATGCTTTTTAGTTGCTCGTGGAGAACTGATGTGATTATTGTGGATTATATTTATGATGTTTTCAGTCGCTTGTATAGGACTGAGGTGATTTTATTATGATTCTTTGATTTGTGATTTCATGAGCCTAGGGTAGGTTATCTATGTGTAGTGTCAGGAAGTGGCTTGCAATGGGGGTCGGGGTCCTAAGAGGTTGCTTGGAGAAACTCATTTTAAGTTGTTTTTAATAAGTGATAACATTTACACTAAATGGGGATTAAAATGAACCTAATAAGATAATTGTATGTTCTCTCCCATGCCTTGAGTGCTAGTACAAACTAGGATGGGGTAGACAGAACGCTTGGTTGCGACCTTGCATTCAATAGTATGCCTCGTCAGTACGAGAGGATACTAGTGGCTACAGGATCATAGGGGACCCGGGATTCCTAGGGGATTGCTTGGGTAACTTCCAACGTGATTTGTGCGATGACACTTTCCCGCTTGCATAGTAGGTTTCCTACGTGTCTTTGTGGTGCTTCTAGGTCTAGATGTCGATCTATGTTGGAACCTTTGAGTTAGTATACTTATAGGATTTCTTGGACTTAGAGAGTATTTGTGTTATGTAATTTGATATACTGTTTGGGACTTGAGATTATCTCCTCAGCGCGGTGGGAGTGGGCCATTTAGGTTCTACACGGTCGGGTGGTAGTGCTTTTTACTCTTACCATTGAGATCTGTTCGTAGTCACCGTGGCTGGAGCTTCTTGGTATGCTTCTTTATCATGTTTAGATGATGTTGTTTACTTATGCTTTATTGTAGCATGTGATTTCTTTATGCATATGTTGTAACATGTTTAGGTGTGACATCCCTATTATGATAGTATCGATGATCTCTTTGGTGGCTTGGGATGTTATGCGTGGGGGATGGCTAGGACCCACGATGGTCTAATGATGCTATTGATGGTTGGGAGGAACCACACACTTAGTTAGTTGTGCTTTATGATGTTATATCTTTATGATGGATAGATGTACTATGTATGTTATTAGTTTCATTTATTTTATTGCACTTGTATCATGGATTTGAGGATTGTGATTTCTTTCTATTTCTACATATGTATATTCTTTTAAGCCTTTCATACCTTGTGACATGTACAGTGGATGATTGAGCATTCCGGATATAATTTGCCATGAGGCATTTGGAACAAATGTATATTATGGACATTGAACTTTCTCATTATTCTTTCATGTGGATGTGGTAGTTGTTAGACTTAGAATTAATTAAAAATTTAAATGTGACTCAACTTCTTGAGATCCTTAAGGAATGTAACCTGTTATGCATGTTTACAGTTGATAGTATGTTATTGCTTCCGCTATTATGTGTTTGATGTGTATGATTATCTGTCTTGTTTCTTTTTTTAAAAAATGTTTAGCAAACTTACTAAAACTTTAGGTTAATTCTTTTGGATCCCTTGGCGAGGCGTTATAGAGAGCATCTAGCATTGTAAGGGTAATCTTGTATCACCCAAAAATATGTTTGGAAATAGTTTATGTTTGATGTGTTTGCATTTTTTGATACACATTTGGGTAGAATAGAGAGTCCAACTCTCATATTTTTTGTTATTACTTTTCTAGGTTAGTGTTTTGACACACCTTACGATACGTGCAAATGTAGAAAATGGGTTATTTTTTCATAGTTATAGTTATGAAGAGTTAAAAGGTGAATTGGAAGAAATGTTGTAATTAAATTTTAAATAACTCTAAAAAAATAAATAAGGTCAAAAGGTTTCATGGTTTGGAAGTTATTACAATTTTAAGATGCTTAGAGACCTCATAGAAATGTTTCAGAATTAGATTGGATGCACTAAATAGCATTGCACATCCTCAAAAAATGGGGGTGCGTCCATAGGAAGCCTAGGGCTATAGAGCACTCAAAGAGATTTTCGAAAATGTAAATGATTCGTCAATTGGAGTCCCGGATCAAAAGTTATGTCTCCCAAAAGTTGGACTATCTTTTCTAGAACCTTTTATTTTTGCACCGACTTCTAATTGAACTCTAGAACCTTCTGCTTTGGCGTCAACCACCAAATGGAAAAATGTAAGTTGTATTCCTAATTCTAAACTTGGGATAGGCTACTTAAGGCCCTTTCTTGAGGTGTAAAATGTTTTTTTGGCAGAGTCGGGAGAAGGTAATGTGAGAAGAGGTTTTCTCCAAATTTTGATAATATTGTAGCCCATATGGCATGTAGTTGGGTATGTATTTGTTGTACTGCATGTAATAGCTTCTTATTTTAGATAATATAAGTTTCCTTGTTAGATAATACTACTTTATTTGAATTTGAATTTTGTAATTTAATAATTTGATGTGATAATTTCTTTTGAACCATAATTATAATATTTATCTTTACATTTGACATTGATCAATGATCAAATATTATAGATTCACACACACACAGTTGTAGGTGATACACATATGCGCACAATCCTTTGAATCAACATGGGACAAAAAAGACATGAATCCATTAATTAAAATTTTGAACCCAAATTCATCCCCAAATATGTGTAGGATTGTATGTGATACACATACAACACACAATCCTTTGAATCAACATGGGCAAAAAAGACACAAATCCATGAATTAAATTTTTTAACCCAAATTCATCCCCAAACTCGAATCGACAACCTAGACTATTATTTTCAATATTGTAGAATACTATATAGTTTCTAAATTTGATTGTTAGAATTAACAACTTAGACTATTATCTTCACACAATCAATTCTAAGAATTATCTAATATTAATATGGATTATGGAAATCTAATTGCATTGACTACTGCAAAATATTATAATACATTATCAAAATGTAAAGCTAGTTAAACCTACCACAACCCCACAACCACCTAAACGATAATATATGCCCTTGCAAAAGTTGACGATCTATTATGAACCTCTTCTACACAATAGACCCCTATTAAGCCACAATAGTATTGGTATAGTTTAAATGCTCAATCTGGAAAACAACATTTTAAAAGCTGGCAAAAGTTAAGGTAAAGATCAACCCTACCTGTTTACTGAACACGCCAGGCATATTAAAGCCAAGCAAAAAGATCGTGGCAATCAAAAAAAATCATAACTACCTACAACATGAATTGACCGATTCAAAGTTAGTGTGTGATATTAGTGTTTCATACTAGAAAAAACATATCAAAAAATAATTGCATAACTTTAATGACAATTATGCCCTTCAAAATTATTTTAAACTAGCACTTGCACCAATAAGGTGCAATGGTTATGCCAATAGCAAGATATATGCTTTGTATAATATTTTTGAAACTACGAAAAAGTGTTTGTTTTTTCAATATTAAAAAAAATTCACATTGTTTGAAATAAATATTTTTAAGTCTTCTTATGGTCTACAAATGTGATAAAAAGAAAAGAAACGAAAGAGCATAAATTCAAAGGGATGAGATAAGCTTCATATATCCAAATCATTTAAAATATCTAGCTTAGATATAATACAACTATTAATTATTAATTCTCTATCTGTAATTTTTTTAAGGTGTTGGCTAATCTCTAGACAAATTGCACCAAAGATTAAAAAAAATCGACATGATTATTTTTCAGATTCACGTAAACACAACAAAATTTTCTCAAAAAATTATTTATTTTCAATCACAAAATATACATATCATGAAGATCAAATGCTGAAACTTTAAAAAAAAGTGTTTTTATTTTTTTGAAATTTAGTCAATACTGCAGTTTGTATGGAGGATAGCCACGTCCTTTTTTAGATGCTTTAAAAAAAATAAAATATAGCAAAATTGTACTTTTTAAAAAACATTAGTCACATTTTTTAATCAAATAGAGCTGAAGATTTTTTCTAAGAATTTGGTGACATGAAATTCACCTAAAATTGAGCTAACCAATTCATTTCTAATCATTTTCTTATTTTAAGCAATACAAATGAGGTCAAAATTAGTTTTAATGAAAACCTCCATTGTGGAATTCTTGTCACTTAATAAAAAAATGATCTAAACCCCTCTAATAATTTATAATCCAACCATTAAAAAAAAACATTGACTTTTTTAATACAATTATTTTTACAATAAAAAATATTAGCAATTTAAATTAACAGGCGTTGCAATTAAATTAACTAATAACACGACTATTGGAAGACGCTTATAGCTGTGTCCAACGTTTTTAAAACTGGACAAGAGGGGTCCACAATTCGAAAAGGAAAAATTCTTATGTTAAATGCTTCGAGTATTTAGTAAAAAGCTATTTCTGCTAAAACAGAGATTCAACCGAGAAAATCAAAAGATAATATCATAACTTAAGAAACATAAAAATTCCTTTAAAAAAATCTTTCTTCTCAAGTTTTCATAAAGTATTGAGAATGAATATAAATTTTCTTTTCAATTTTTAATTAAAAGCAATGCAAAATAAATTTTAAAATTCATTGGGTACTAAGCTTCAAATATTCCTCGAAAAATTACTATATTATTGTGTAATTCTTTCTAAATTTATTTTAAGTCTAAAAATAAGACAAATACTGGACAGCCAAATGTCGAGCAAAGGAAAAACATATCAAAATATAATCTCTCAACTCTAGTGTCAATTATGTCCTTCGAAATTATTTTAAATTATAGCAATAACATTTGTCAACTTCGCTACTATGGTCCACTACGCCTTTATGCTTTTATACAATTCCACATAATTACAAATTCCCACACAAGTAAATTGTTGCATTCCCACAGAAGCAGCCACAGAAGGCAAATCACATTCTTTCCAGTTAGGGAGACTTTGTTATGCAGTAATCTAGAGGCAACGAATACATGGATTTGCAAATAAATGGTTACATCAATTTATGGAACTAAGACAATCTAATCAGAGCATTCATGTAAAATGTGCCATGCATGCTTTGTTTGCTAAACGCAAACATGAACTACCCGATAAAGCTTAAAACTGTTTAGTTAGAAGTTTGCTTTGGAAAATGTTAATGAACAGCCTTAACCACAATGCCCACAATGTTACTCTTTCAGATGGTCCATCTTAATTATTCTCCAAACTAACTCTTATGATGGTCCATCTAAATTGTTCTTCAAACTAGGATATCGAAAATATGTAAAAGCTACAACTTCATGCATCAAAATCCCGGAAGAGTGAGTCTTCCAACTTTCTCTTCTCAAGACTGTCAGCATCCCTTGGAATCTTTTGTTTAGCCTGCTTAGACTCTTCTTTTGACACCCGAAAACTAAATACATTTGAAAGATTCCATAGGGTAGCAGATAAGTGCATTATAGGCTATCCACTAGCAGCTTGCTGTACGGTTGCTACCCTTGTATCAGAATTTTTAGGAGTTTTAAATGTCAACTATCTCAGGTCAGAGACGAGCAAAGAAAGTTTGCAGCAAATTTTCATAGTGAAAACAATGTGAATAATTAGATGACTCAGACCTGCCAGACCAACCTGATGAGGACTAATTGATATCTTCAACATTATAAATTAAGATTATGGCACAGCTGAAGAGATCAATGATTTGTACACTCATCCCAATTAATTCTAGACTGCAGACATTTTTAAATCCTGAGCTGTATCCATCCTTGAGTCCCAAATCAAACCACAAAAATTGAAATAAAACATGATCTCAATTTGTTTGCATAGCTTCTGCATGATAACTTTCTAACTCGGCATCAAGATCTTCAGCACTTTTCTCTTCACCACTCTGTCTTCCACGACCTCGTCCGCGCCCACGTCCCCGTCCACGACCACGACCACGACCACCAGAGCCTTGGAATGCTCCTCTGCCTCGCCCCCTGCAGATCACATAACCATATTGATGCATAAGCAATAATTTCAGGTTAAAGCTGTAAATGTGATAGACAATGAGCATAGCAACCACTTTAAGAAAATCCAACTAAACTCGCAACCTATAACCTTTATTTTTTTTAATGCAAATTCATTAAGATTAACAAAGTTGAATAAAAGTCAAGATGGAAATATATAATTAACTTACAACCCATAACTCAATTTTCAATCAAGCACATCAAGAACTGGAAAAAACTATCAATTCAGATTTATTGAGTACATTGCAGTTTAGAAGCAATATTCTTGATGTCACATTGAGAAGTTAGTTCACCAAACTGAAGTGCCCCCCTTGCAAAGTGAGCTATGCAGATCTTTGATTACACATTACCTCATTTAACATATTCTGCCAATTGGAAAAAAAAATCAAAAAAAGCTAAGTTGAGAGAAGTCAGATAAGTGATATTTTAATAAATGATAAAATCGTACAAGAAGATGCTATGATCCTCGGGGCAAACCAAAGACCTCCAAAAGCTCCTCAGTTTCATTATAGTCCAAGACAGACTTTCAACAACTCACACAACCATTGGATCACTTACCTGATCTGGTACAACAAAACCTTGAGTTACTTTTGGAACCTGAAAATTGAAATGGGAGATGAAGGAGTAGGTTTCATGCATTTATTTTTTGGACCAAAGCACTAAGTTTCATATTTTTCACAAGATCAGATGTAGACAGCAATCCAGAATAATTATCTAGAAAGTAATATAATTTGGACATTTCTCATCAGCAGAGAACATGACAATGTCGATTTCAAACACCATGCATTGTACCAGATGCAACAAAGGAGGCTTACAACATAATTCGAGTAGGCAGATACAGATGTTTTTGCCAACAGATGCCATCAGTAGACATACAACCAGCAAACTGAGCATCTCCCTTTGGTTAAATTTCACCCTTCTTATGAAATTCCTGGAAAAGAACAATAATTGCCTTAGCTAAATGCAAGCACTTGCCTTCCACCTCAGATTTCTGCCTCCTTGCATAGTGATAGAGCACTCATGTGAAAACAGATATGCAAACCATGAAATCCTTCCATTTTGGAGAAACTGGGTGACATCGGGTCACCTCGCATGATGTTGCACCTGACTAAAAGTTGTATTTTCAATTAGTCTTTATTGTAAGGCAAACACATTCTGCTCAGATATTTTCTGAAGAAATTAAGACATTTTTATTAGTTTTGAACTCTGAGAAATAAGCTGAATTGACAATAGCCAGTTATATATAGCTCAAGTCCTTTCTCCAGGGGACTGGTAGAGCCAAAACCAAATATGGAAGCAGATCAAATGAAGAAATAAGGATTTTGGTGATGAACTCCTATCAGACCATACTCATAGTTGAACAATCTGTAAATTCAACCATGAAGAACCATAGCAACCACAAGAAAGAACCCACTGCATTGACAAAAGGCACACAATGGTGTTAGGTTACTAACTTACTATACTTGAACCAACCTTAAAACTATGTAGATAGAAAACTTCTAAAAGCTGTTTGTAGCCATAAATGGTTAATTCTCGGAGTTGAACAACATTAGCGAGTCTATTGATTACTTTTCATAGGTTTCTATGTGCTACAGGTCAGCACAATTCTGCTTCTATCGTGCCTGCCCAGGCCATGATGAATAGGACCGATGCTTGTCTTCATCTGCACCGACCAGAGATAAGGCTTTCAGCTCTCTAAATAAGAAAAAGAACCCACTCAGACATGGCTTGCCATGAATGCTGCTCCTCCGAGCTAAACAACATTAGCAAGTTTATTGATTTTTTTTTATAGGTTTATATGTGCGACAGGTCGGAATAGTTCTGCTTTTATTGTGCTTGCCCAGGCCTTGATGAATAGAACCCCGTCTTCTCTTCATCTGCACCTACTAGAAATAAGACTTTCAATGCTCTAAATAAGAAATGGAGACCACTCAGACACAGGTTGCCATGTTGTAACATTTTGAAACCTGTGCATGCCAAACAGAGAGTGCGGGCAAAGGAGTTATTCAAACATGGGCATGAATGCAATATCAATGGGAAGTCATGAACAAAATGTTGATATTTTAATCTGCGAGGGTATTATGCAAACAACTACCATCAATACATTTACATCTCCAAAAGGATATGGAAGGCTTTAAAAACCAGAATATTTAGTCATGAGCTTACTTAAAAGGAAAAATTTCTTTTCACCATTTTCCCTGCCATTTGCATCTACCCCCAGGTTTGCTGCACAGTAAGCCACTCAGTTTATCTCATATCAGTGGTTACCAACTACAAAGAACTTCTTGACCTGGCAACCATGTTCTGCAGTTCTTTCTCTTCGTTGCTTATTCAGAATATTGTTTAACATCCCTTGCAAAGCCAAAACAGGTTTCCTCTCTTTCATCCCTACCAATTATCAACATTTTTGACAGAGTCATAAACATTTAACAACATTGTTCATTGCAATCACAACATGAAATACAAACATGCACAGAGTTGCCACCCTCCTCTGGAAAGCCCTCTTCAACCAGCATTAGCCAAAATAGCTTCTCCCACTGCCATCAAACTTGATCCTCAAATTCTCAAGGCTTGTCAAATGAGTGGACCTTGCCATCCCTATCTGATCTATATCCAGTTGCAGGGAGCCCTACTCTTTCAATATATAAAATTGAGCATCTGTAGACTGTGAGGTTCCAATCTCACAACCAGTCCACCTGCACCCCCTTCGAGTAATAAACCTGCACAAGCAGATATCATGCTAGTTGCAGCTCCAAATCACGTCATGAAAATTTTCATAATATTTTGTGTTGCAGGAAAAACAGCCATACTTCAGGACATGAGTTCAACAACAACAAAACAACCAGAATAGTATAAACCAACAGATGATAAAAATAAAAGTTGTGATCTTGTTTCACTCCAAGTCAAGTGTAAATGAAAGTGTTGGACAGCTTTCAAAACAAGCAATTTCCTTCATGTAGCTGCACTAAAAAGAATCTCTTTTTAAGTTAGTCAGATTACAGGTGATAGTTGTCGTAGGTGAAAAGGCATATGATATATATTGTTCAAGCATATCAGATCCAAAAAGACTATTTAGAATGAGCGGTTAAATAATCAGCTTTGACATGAGAAGCATGGCCATAACATTAATTCTTTCACAATCTTCTACAATAAATCATTCAAGGCCTGCCAGAAAAAAAAATGAACTTGCTTACCAATGAAAAACCTACAAATTTGAAGATGGCACAAAAAACAACATCAACTCAACTACATTACAAGTTTGTAAAATTTTAAGAAAACAAATTAATACATGGAGGAAAAGACTTTATATTTCATAGATAATTTTGTGAAGTATGCTCATATATACATTTGTAAACTAGACTTTAGGATGGTGAACAACAAGTGCATTCCAAAACCTCTGTTTGAAAGAATACAACCAACAGCTATAATGCTATAATTCTATCAGGAGAACAGATCTAATTTTTCTGGGAGGGGAGAATTTGGGCAAAAGCTTGTCAAATAAGAAATCATATTGAAAAGAACCATCATAAATGCAGAGGGTCCAATTGTGTACAAAAACACCATATATGTTCACTTTAGATTCACATTTCAGATAAGAAAAATCATAAACTTCAAAAAAGAAATGGAAAAGCCCTTTTCCATTCAAACGTTTCAGGATTAAGAGCAAATTACACCTTCTAGATATATTGGGCATCAACTTGATAAAGAGCAATATATACACTAAAAAGGCTAAACATTAAAATTTGAGAAAAGGCCACTCTTCGTCAGAGAAACGAGACTCAACCGCAAGTCAGACGAGTTACCCGGGTCAGTGACTCAGGTGGCCTCAGCTGGGTCAAAATGGCCCGTAACCCTGGCTCGGCAGGTCACCTTGCGTGACTCGCCAGACTCTCATGACCCGCAGTTGACCATGTGACTTGCGAGTCATGATGCATGTGACCCGGCCACGGCAGGGCAAAAACAGATGTGAAAAAACAATAAAATTTGTTTTGTATTCTTTTGTTTTTTTCTTTTCCTCGTAACCCTAAACGGACTTTCATAACACTCTTACGTGTGAAATAGAAAGAACGAGAAATAGAGAGCCATTGTTTTGCAAGCAGCTGGAAGGACGAAGAGAAAATCTTGCATTTGTGACATTGGAGCGGCTATATACTTGCATTTAGATCATCAAAGAGTTTATAGGAGCTCTTCTCAACACTTATCAACACATTTGAAAGTGGTAAGAGTTGAATTTTTTGGATTTAGATGATTTTTTTCCATATGTTTATGGATTTTTTGGATGAATTTTTTCTCTATGTTTATGGGTTTTCTTTTATGTTAAATCTTCATCAATTATAGTGCTTAAATAGTTATTTTTGGTTAAAATTGTCTTATTGCAGCAACCATGACATTTTGAAAACATTTTTTCCCTAATCACAATGGCTCCTCTACCTAACAAACCCAAGCTCACTAAAGGCAATCAAAACGATGAGTGTTGGAAGTACACCATAGACTTTCCAGATAGAGGTAGAAATCAAACAATAAGCTTATTTTGTAAGCTAGTTCATAGTGAAGGGATAAATAAATTGAAATAACATATTGTTGGCATGCGTGGACATGATGCTGAGCCTTGTAAAGTTGCAAGTACTAAAGCTAAACGTTTTTGTTATGTTGCCTTAGAAAAATATGAACAAGAAAAGGAATTAAGACAAACAATTAAAAGAGTTAGCTCAGATTGGTTCCTGTAAACCCACATCTGCATCTGCATATGTCTCTAGTTTTACACCCAAGGCTTAGTAGGTTGTGTTGGAGTAGGTTCTTCCCTTTCCTCTCTATCATCCTAGTGCTTCTGCTATTGCTACTGCTTCTGTATCTATTCCTAATAGTAGCACTGCCCTTGATAGTAGTATTGGAATTACTTTTCATCCTACAGTCAGAAAATCTAGGTTGGACAATTTTTTTGTACCACATTCCATTCCTGATGCACAGCTCTCACTTAAGAGCTTGGGTTGGAACAAGGAGATCCATTCTGCTCGAAGATCAATTTGCAAGTTTTGGGTTTTTCACAACATTCCACTAATTGCAGCCAGGTAGTTCATTTATATTTGATTGTTTTACTTTTAATTTTTTAAATTAAACTTTGAAAATAAGCTGTATAATTTTAACTTGATGTTAAAATATGCTAACTTAAATATTTTTATAAACGTGACAGGACTCCTTATTGGCAGCACATGATTGATGTGGTTTCCATTTGTAGTGCAGGGTTTGAAGCCCCCACTGAAGATGAGTTGAGTGGCCCCCCCTCTTACTAGAAATGGTTGAGGAAATGACACTTGAGTTGGACCATAGAAAGACGGGGAATAGGACTCCTAAATTTTCTTGTTTCCTGAGGAGGTGATTCATCATCTTCTACTTCTCAAAGCCTAAAATTTTGTTTTATTGATTGGTCAATGATAATTATTTTGTTTTCTTTCCACTTTCTGGATCCACCATATTTTTCAACTGAAGGAGATAGGGGAAGAGAATGTTGTGCAATTGGGAATGATAGTGCAGCGAATTTTGTTACTGCAAGTGAAATTTTAAGTTTCTAATTTTTTTATTTTAGTTTTTAAAAATTGAAATTTTCTTAACACATCTAAATTTTTACTAATTAATTTAAAATTACTGCAGGAAAACTTTTGATGGAGAGGCACCCAAAAATCTTTTGAACTCCATGTGCGGCCCATTGCTTTGACCTCATGTTAGAGGATATTGACAAGACTAGTTGGGTGAAATCATGTGTTGATAAGGCCAAAAAAAATTGCAAGTTCACCTATAATCATGCATTGGTCCTCAAAATTATGAGGAAATACATGGGGAAAAGGAGTTGGCTCATCCCAATATCACAAGATCTACGTCTAATTTTATCACACTAAAATCTTGGCTAAATTCAAGGTTAGCTTTGAGGTGCATGTTTGTTGGTCCACAATGGACTCTTCTTTGTCCCATGCCACCACCCTTGCAGGGATAGATGCAACAAAACGCATTTATGATGAAGGTGGTTTTTGGACCCCTTGTAAGGAGATTGTGGAGGTAATTTAAACACTTAAAATTTAAAATTTAATTTATGCATATTTTGTTTTTATTTTCATTGTGCAACTTTGAAAAGTTTCATATTTTAGTGATCATATAATCATCCACTCGATTATTTTTTGTTTAATTGTTTTGTGCGTCATTGAGCCCCCTCTTAGCCCTCCTATGAGTTGCTAACGAGAAGTCCGCTATAGGCTACATATATGAGGGCATGGATAAGGCCAAGGAGGCCATTAGAGCCAAATATGTAGAAGTTGAGGACAAGTATAGCCCCATTTGGGACATAGTTGATAGGAGGTGGCAAAATCAGCTTCATAGACCCATCCATGCAGCAGCCTATTATCTCAATCCAGCAATTTGTTTCCGTGATGATTTCAAGGCAGATGAAGAGGTTCTTAGTGGCCTATATACTGTGATATTGACAATGACCACTAATGTCACATATACATTGCTTGAAATGGATGCCTATAATAAATGCAAGAGGGCCCATTTTTGCAAACCAAATCTGCAAAGAAGGTCGTAAGAAAATGCAGCCAGGTAAATGTTGCAGCTTATGGACTTTCTAGATTTAAAGGTGGAAATGAGACTAATCTTTTTTTTTCTTTTCCTTGTTTCAAATAGATGGTGGCAAATGTTTGTGCCTTCAGCTAAAAACCTTCAAGAAATTGCCATTGACATATTGAGCCAGCCATGTAACACATATGAACAGATGATACAGATATTTATCCTAGGAAAAACCCTCTTCACTAAGGGAAACAACCCAGCCACACCTAGAGTCTTTTATTGAGTTCTCATAATAAGTACAAGATGAATGCTTATGATTGATGTCTTCACACAGTTAAAATAAGCATGTAATTATAAAGTCTCTCACTTGTTCTCTAACCTATTTTTGATGATACAAGAAGTTCTTAATGCATAGATTGGAGACTTTAGCCATTCAAATACAGCTATATCATAATTGCCCACTATGATAAGATGTTTGATAAGATTAGTTGACCACTATATGATAAGATGTTTGATAAGATTAGTTGACCACTATCATAGTTGCTCACTATAAGCTTATCCTCATAGTTGACCACTCTATCATAAGATAGGGTACAAGTGTTCCATTAGGAGCATATAGTGGGAATCAACTATAATAAGCATGGATTTCAGGTCTCTACTGCAGCTACAGACTTACAGGTCATCACATGTAGAAAAGTTTGACCCGCAGCTATCTTTTCTGGCACTTCGATAGCTGCAGGTCAAACTTTTCTACCTGTGATGACCTGCAAGTCTGTAGCTGCAGCAGAGATCTGAAAATCCATGCTTATTATAGTTGGATCCCACCATATGCTCACAGTGGGACATGATAAGGTTCTGGCACTTTGAAGATCTCTCTCTTGCTAAGATGAAGTCTGAGATAGCTGCAAGTCAGATTTTTCTACCTGTGATGACCTGCAAGTCTGTAGCTGCAGTAGAGACCTGAAAATCCATGCTTATTATAGTTGGGTCCCACTATATGCTCATAATGGGACACTTGAACCTTCCCCTATGATATAGTGGGCAACTATGAGGATAAACTTATAGTGGACAACTATGATAGTGGGCAACTATGAAGATCAGATTAGTTGTCCACTATCAGATATATCACATAACAGCAATATGCAGAAAACCAGAACAACATATGAGCAGATGACATGGATTATCCTAGGAAAAATCCTCTTCACTGAAGGAAACAACCCAGCCACACCTAAAAATAGTTCCTTTACTCAGTTCTCAAAAAAAGTACAAGATGAATGCTTCTGATTGGTGTCTTCACACAGTCAATCAATAAGCATGTATCTACAAAGTCTCTAACTTGTTCTCCAACTTATTTTTTATGATACAAGAAGCTCCCAATATATAGATTGGAGACTTAAGCTATTCAATATATAAAATATCATAATTGCCCACTATGATTAGATATGATCATATCTTAACTTGTTTGATAAGATTAGTTGCCCACTATCATAGTGGGGCACTGTCATATCATAGCTGTCCACTATGAGCTTATCCTCATAGTTGCCCACTAAATCATGGGATAAGGTACAAGTGTCCCCCTATGAGCATATAGTGGGATTCAACTATAATAAACATGGATTTTCAGGTCTCTACTGCAGCCTAAGTCACAAAGTTTGAATTCGAATTCGAGTTCATTGATCATAAAATTCAGATGGGATTTGGCAAGGATAAAAATTCCAAAAAAAGTCACCATTAAATTTACCTTTTATAAATTAATTAATTTTCAAATATGATTAATATATCTGCAAAATTGTCAAAATAGTATGACAATCGCTAAATAATTAAACTAAACAACGTTAATTTCTGATGAAGTTTGTAAATGGTAAAAGTTTGCTGAAATCCAAGTTTCGTGGATGAAATTTGGCATATCCTTGACCTAGATTGCAGCTACAGAATTGCAGGTCATCGCAGGTAGAAAGATCTGACTCGCAGCTATCTCAGACTTCAACAGTTACTGTTGATAATTCTATAAAGAAAGATTTTTTCCACATTACTTAAAATAAACAATTAATTTCAGCTTAACATAGAAAATAATCTTTAAGGATAATAGTGATTGCCATGTTTCACTTATATTTGATCAAACTTAATATTTAAATGTTTAATTGATATAATACATAAATACACACACACAGGGATGACTGCGGAGCCTGACGGAAAGTCAAGAGCCCTGTTGATAGGGTGGTCAAGAGATCAAACCCAATAATTGGATACCATGCACAAACAAAATGCAGAGAAGGTGCAGTGGATTGGAGTATGTGTGCATAACCCAATGATGTGACAAAGGGAGTGAGGTCAGAAATGCCACCACGTTGGAACATATGAAGGTACTGGGAGACAGGACTAAGAAGAGGAAAACAAGTCAGTATATTGGGGAAACTCAAATGTGGCAGAGGGAGAGCAGAGGGAGATATGAGTAGGACCAGAATGGCACAACAGAGGACAGGGGTAAAGGAGTGACACAGCCAGCACAACTGTACAAAAAAGGAGATCACAGGAGTTAAGGGCTATAGGGTGTGTGTGACGGAATAAGGGTAGTCTGACGCAGGTAGATATAAGAAGGAAGAACAATAAGAGATGATGGTGGGGAATGGGCAGGAGGGATAAGCAGGAGAAATAAGGAGGCAGAGCTACTGTGGAGTGATAAGAAGATGCTCGATCATGATGAGAAAAGGTGGTGAGCAAAATAGAAGAGATATGGGTTATAAACTTAAAGATAGAGGCAACAACCTACAACACAACAGTGAGTTGTAAGCCTCTCATCTGGGAGGTCTTGGGTTCTAGTCTACTTGAGATCAACAATGAATAATTAATATTAACAAAAATATAATAATTAATCTTGGCTTTGACCTATTACCCATCAAAAAAATAAAACTTATAAATAGATGCTTGATCATGAGATCTCTCAAAATATGACCTCACTAATTTATAGCTCCAGTAGTGTTGTTCCCAATACTCAGGTTGCATCTTACAAATCAAAAACACGCACATGTCGTACATGTATCCATCTTATGTTTGAGTTCAACTTCGTTTCCGCCACCCCTAAAATTTGGATAATACTTAAACTATATATTTAAACTATATTTATTATATTTAAACTATAATAATTTTTTCAACCTAAAAATTAATTTTACAAAGATAAAAAGAAAGATTGTTAAAATAAATTTGAAAATTATATACAAATTGAAAATTAAAATAGAATCATTTAAAATGAAAGAATATATCAAAATCCCATTTTTTTATTTTAATAGCACATAAATTTAATAATTAAATTGACGATAAAAAATGTAAAAGCAATTCTTGAATTAATTAGAACTAAAATTATAATAAAATGCAAATATATTAAAAAGTTTAAAAGATGACTTGTATTCTATTTATTATATAGTTTATTTTTCATCTTTTCATCTTATTGAGAGTGAAATTGTCATGTTTTAAATGTAAAAGATTCTTAAAGTTAATTAGAAAACAACGAATATTTTACCCTAACATGTTTTGTATTATATTTAAAATACAATAGTTTATTCAACCTAAATATTAAATTTATAAAGATAAAAAGAAAGATAATTAAAATAAATTTGAATATTATATACAAATTGAAATCTAAAATAGAATAATTTAAATGAAAGCAAAAATATATCAAAATCCTTTTTTCTTAAATTAATTACACATTAAATTTAATAATTAAATTAACAACTTGAAAAAAGGTAAAAGTAATTCTTTAATTAATTGGAATTAAGATTTAATAAAATAGGTAATATATGAAATTAAAAGATAAGTTGTTTTTGTTCATCATATAATTTAATTTTTCATCTTTTGATATTATAAAGTGAAATTGTCATGTTTTATCAATGGTCACTTGGTCTACCAGTAAAGTTGAAAGGTTCTTAAGGAGCCCACCAAGGATCTAATCTTGTTGAGTATAAGGCTTTGACATTAAAAAAGGAATGAGGTCGAGATCATGCCCCAAGCAAATTGGGCAAAATGGATACCCCTTAATCCTTGGCTCTTAGCCAAAGAGAAAAACCAAAAATATGGAAAAGAAATAAATTTATAAAAAATAATAAATGATTTTAAAGTATTAATATTTTTAATATTATTCTAATTAATGGGTCAATTTATAGGGCTTTGTGATCGATTTATTGAGTTAGATTTCTTTAGTTTTCTTGTATTTAATTACTTATCTACTTTATTTTGCCATTTATCCCACTTGTTTAGATTAGTATCTTTTCTTATCATCATAAATTAAATAGATTCACCATTGTTTCCCTTTCCCTTATTTGATGAGTCACGATTTTGGTAAAATCCCCACATGTTTTAGGTGATAGGTCACATGTATTCTTTGTGCTTAGCTAACCTCGAGACAATGATTTCTCCTACTCTTCAATTTATAGGGGCTTTGTGATCGGTTTATTTAGTTACATTTTTTTTGTTTCTTTGTATTTATTTATTTATCTACTTTATTTTACCATTTATCCCACTTCTTTAGATTAGTATCTTCCCCTATCATCATGATTAAATAGATTCACCATTGTTTCCCTTTCCCTTGTTGGATGAGTCGTGACTTTGGCAATATCCCCACATGCTTTAAGTGATAGGTCACATGTATTCTTTGTGATTAGCTAACCTCGAGGCTCTTCCTTTCATTAGCACAATACTCTTCACACCGGAAATCGGGAACAATCTAGATGTTCTTTCCTATTTTAACTTTTCATCTTCCCTCCAAGCTTTCAATTTGCCAATGGATACCCACATTGTGCTTTACCACACTTCAAAAGTTAGAAGCATGGCTTTCATGGTGGACAGTAAACCAAAATGTTGGAACAGGCTTTTCAACATCATAGATGACCTAGCCAAACAAGCTATTGAAAGGGTGCTTGGAGAAAGACACTTTAGTTATGAGAACACTTGGAGAACCAATAATAACACCATCAATACTTTCATTGCCTATATCTTTTAGGCTAAACTGGTCAAATGGGGCATCATAGCGCTCTGTAAAGCAGTCTTTGTTAAAAATTGCCTCTAAAGCCCTCAATAATGTAGTTGCATAAATTTTAATGGAGAGTTCCCCTACCCTAAGGCATATATGGAAGCACCTGTTGGAAGTTTAGAATATGCTAAAATCACTAGATGATTCATTCTTAATATCAGAGATATATCTACCTTTGAAAGACTTTGGCCAAATATGGAAAGGAACAATAACTTTCTATTACGTTGGTCCAATATCATTAAGGGAGATACACCCTTTGGTTAGAAGAATATATTAAAGCCTATGGATATCATATTCCCTCATCTTTGGACCTGAGTGACTTGGAGCGCATGAAATTCATCTTACCAGAACTCTGCAAGTCTAGCAGAATCAAATAGATGTATACGAACAAAAGTAGTCAAAGAAAGGCCAAGGCTGCAAAAGGCTTGAATTCTGAAGACTCTGAGGACAAAATAATAGTCATATGTCGTATTTGAATTATCGTCATATGTAATTAACACTAAGATTGTATATTTTTTATTGTCGCTATCTTTAGACTCAAATGCTCAACCATAATCTCATACTTGTGGTTGTGTAAACATTAATGATTTTAACATATGGACTTGCTATACATTTTGAGGCATTATTAGAGTTGCGGTTTAGTTTAGCTCTCTTTCTTGATGAGCATTCAATTTTTCAGATCTTATCTATGTTATTGATTATGTTTTTTCAAAGATTCTTTTTTTCGTTGGTTTCCTTTCTAATCTTTTTCCTTCAACCTGATGTTTTAGCTTGGTGTCTTTTGCTTTGTAGGACTCATTTTTCCCCCATTTCTTTTTTCCCTTGTTTTTGACATAGGAGACCTTAACATAAGGAGTCTTCAATACCTTTATTAGCTCTTTTGCTTGAATGCAGTTATATGGGTAGACAAAATGGAAGATTATTTCCTTATGGATATAGAAATACTTTTTATTAAATGAATTAATATCACAGGCATGATACGGGTATTATCAATAAGTATTTCAAGCAATTCATATGGACTAACTTATATATTTTGGGGGATGCAGGGGGATGTGGAAGGAAAAGACAGGGGTAAAGCCAGATCCGATGAAGACAATACCACTGGTATCACCTTTTCTACTCTGGACCAAGAAGATCTCAGGACTCACCAGTAGGAGGCCGAGAAGAACAAGATGGCACAGGAGGCTGCACAGGTCATGCAGGAGCTGGAAAGAAAGATCGAGGAGTAGTTCCTGTTATTTTCCTTTTTGGTTGGCTTTTCGTTTTGGCTTTTGGCTGTTTCGTTTTGTCTTTTTGGTTTGGCCTTTTCTTTGGCCTTTGTTTATTTGGCTAGGCCTTGTGCTACTTCAGACTTTAGACTTGTTTCTTTTGTGGCTAGGCTTCTAACGCTTATTTTCAGCCTGATATGTATTAACTCTCGAGTTTCAGGATCCCTGTAAACCCTGTTTATCTAATCAAAAACTTATATATTTTGAAGCTTTATTCGAGTTAAGGTGTAGTTTAGATCTCTTTCTTAATGCATATTCAATTTTTCCATAATATATTTGTGTTTTGGATTCTATTTTTTAAATTATTCCTTTTTCTATTGGTATTCTTTCTCATCCTTTTCCTTCAGTTTGGCATTTTAGCATGACATCTCTCTCTGTAAAGCTCCCTTTCTCCCCAATTCCATTTTTTTCCAATTTTTGACATAGGTGACCTTAACTTGGCTAGAATGAGTGTCTAATTTCTCTATTGACACTTTCGCTCGAAAGCAATTATATGGATAGACAAAATGAAAGATTACTTCCTAATGGATATACAAAGATTTATCAATAAATTAATTAATATCCCAAAACAAATATAGGGTATTATCAATAAGTGTTTCAAGCTAAACTTAACAAGTGTAATGTTTTTGATAGAATGTAAATTCTCTTTATTCAAAGACACAAGTAGAAGTGTTCTAAATGGCAATTGAAAACTAAGGCGTGTTTATCTCATAACTGGAGAGATGCATATGGTTTGATAAATTCAGCATTAAACCTTGATTTTCTTTAATTTTAATAAGTTTTCTTCATTCATCCTATGCTCACTATTGCAAAATACAATAACGAAGATCTTAGTCAAAATGAAAAACGCAGAAACAAAATTTAGCTCTGTCAAAGGGAAGCATAGCAAGCAGGAGACTCAAATCCCCAAATTAAAGACATATGTACCCCAAATTTATATTATCATTTCAATTATATGTAAGAGTGGGATTAGGGGTAAGTGTACCCTAAATGTGTATCATCACTCCAATTATAAGTAAAGGACGATATGCCTTCCCAAAGTCCCCTTTCTAAATAAGGGGCAAATGTACATTTTAGTAGAATGACACAAGTGTCCCAGGGAAGACCAGGGGTTTTCTTCCCTGTTCTTTTACTCCAAGTGCTTACACATTAAACGAGGGTAAAACAAAATTGTAATTATGTTCAAAAATATTTTAAAATTATGTCAATTGCCTTTTATCATTCCAAAAAATATATATAATTAATAAAATATATAAAAAATTGACAAAAAAATTAAGCTACATTAATTTTTTTTTTTAATTCAAGGTCACCGAGAGACGAGGAGACTTGCAGGTCTCTGGTACTGGTATTAGTACCAGTACTACAATTTTTCAAAAATAGGAGACGAGATTACTTGGAGACGGCAATTTTTTTAATAGTTTAAATAGTCTAATACTAAATGCAAAATAGTAATACTATAAAACTAAAAGACTAAAGTAAATAATAATAGCAATGTCACATTAATATTGAGTCAAATATTTCAAAACTCACATAATTACGTTACTATATCTCATAGTCATAGTTGGTTTCCGAATATTGCATATGATCGTCATCATATCAAATTGATAATTGATGAGATTATCATTAATTTTAAATTCACAAAAGTATAGTTTGATGCTAAATTGCTGATATGCAAACAAAAATGAGCAAACTTAGTACAGTAAACAAAAACCAGAAATCTATCTAGTACTAGTATATTGATGGTACTAGTACTATGATCTACTCCACAAGGTTGTGATCATCCATCTCAATGTCTTCAGCTATCATGCTCTCAAAATCATTTAAGTTGTCATTGGTCTCAATTTTTGCATTAAAAAAATTAAAATAAGGGCAAAAATATATAAAATAATTTAATATTATATTTTACATTTATTTTTTATTAGGAGACCTTGGGGAAACTTCACTTTTTGGATTTAGGAGACTAGGAGACTTCAGGAGACTTCGTCATAAAGTCCTCAACCTTTTTTGAGGTCTTCGGAGATGCGAAAAGTCTCCAAGAAGCATCTCTATCTCCGAGACGTGTCTTTCAGGGGGGAGACGGGTTTCTCGATAACCATGCTTTAATCGTTTATTATATTTATAAATAACTGAGCTATTAGTAAACCAACTAATGGTTTGATTGTCATTATTTGACAATAATAAATGAAATAAAATGTGCATATTATTTTGTTTGTATAGGAAAAAATAAATGGCTTATGTCAGCAAATACTTTTTATTTTTCCAATCCACTTTTTCGTGGTTATTATTATTTGTAAGGACTCTCAACAATTGGAAATGATAATAAGAATAAAAAATAAATTGTTTTAGAGATAGTTTGAATCTCTTAGTTTTGAAAAGACATATATTAGTGGGGAAACAAACATGGACAAATTAATGTATTTGTGTATAAAATGGACACTACAAAACATGGTGCAGTCATATTGTCATTATATAGTTTACGATGTCATTGAACAATGTAATTAAATGCATAAATTTGTTTATTTATTGAAATTTTGAATTTCTTACTTACAAAAAAAATTAAATAATGGTATTTTAAATTATGAAGAAATTTAAATTAAATTTAAATTATAGAAGTTTTGTTAAAAAAATTAATTCTATACACTAATTGTTAAAAAAATTGAAAGAATGCATTAGTTTATCTGCCTTTGGCAGAAATTAATATATAATAAATAAAGATAATATATGATTATAATCTAATTAAAAGTTTAAAAATATTAAATTATAATATTGAACCAAAAATCTGAAATCTTTCTCATTAACACCAAACCTGAAATTGAAAAGCAAATTTGTAACATTATGGGGTATAAAAGAGGTGCATTCCCATGCAAATATTTGGGAATAGAGTTAGAAAAAGGCAGTAAATCTAATAAGGCTTGGCATATGACTCTTGAAAAAATGGATGCGAGGATAGGAAGCTGGAAAGATAAATGGCTAACAAAAGCTAGTGAAGTTACCAAGATTAGAGCAGGTTTGTCCACACTTCCAACATACCCGTTGTCTTGCCTTCCTCTCTCTAAACATATCAATAAGAAGTTCGAAGCAAAGCTCAAAAGCTTTCTTTGGAATGACTTTATTGATTCAAAAAAAATTGGCCCTCATAAAGTGGGACAATGTATGTAAACCAAAGGAATTAGGAGGTTTAGGCATAAAAAACTTAAGTTGGCAAAATGAAGCATTAGGGGCTAAACTTACCTGGCACCTTTTTGAAGAAAGGGATCATAAATGGGCTAAAATCATGTACAACAAATACCTTAATGTTGATGATCCCTATTCAATCTTTAGAATAAGGATCTTCCCTAAAGGATCCAAAAGATGGAATTTTATAGTTAAAAGCCGAGCCCTTGTTAGTAAATTTCTCACATGGGATGTAAGGGTGATGAAGCCTTATTCTAGGAGGATTCATGGGATGAATACCCCTCAGTAGTTAGTATGGGGTTCCCAAAGACTATCAAAGAGAAATTAGTTAAACAATGGGGGTGCAAGGTCAGTGATTATAAAACCAAAAAAATTATTAATGAAATCACAAGTTGGGAATGGAAATCTGTGAAGAATTTGGATATGGATCCAGTAGTTAAAAAAGGTATACGAAAAAAATCCAAAAAAGGAAAATAAAGCAATTAGAAAGAAACAACAATCTTATCTGGGCAGCTTCAAAAGATGGCAGGTATAGTGTTAAAAATGTATATAGAGCTATCACTAATACCCAAAGATGAGAAGAAGTGAATATCCCACTAAAACTCTGTTGGGATTCATCCTGTTTGCCAAAGTCAGGTTTTTTTTTATGGCTAGCATTTCAAAAGAGGATCCTAACTGATGACAGACTCCAAAAGTCAAGTATTGAGGGTCCATCAAGATGTGTACTATGTAGGCAAGACAATGAAGATATTGATCACATCGTATATAGATGTACATATACACAATACTATTGGGAATGGCTCGGACATATGCTGAGTTGGACCACTCCCATGCTGGAATCCCTAGTTGATTTCCTTAAGGGCTGGCCAACAAATAGTAGTAAAGGTATATACAATAAAATATGGAATATTTGCCCATCTATCCTTATGTGGGAGGTTTGGAAAGAAAGAAATAGGAGAATATTCCGTGATCAAGATTTGCAGACAATAGAGATTATTAAAAAAATTGAGGCATGTATAGTTGAGACTTTAAACACTCATATAAGGAAAACTCAGATAGAGGAAGGATCATTCTCAAGCTGGGATGGATTAATGAAAAAAACTGGAAGACTCTAATTAATCCTCCACTTATTTATTAAAAAAGAATAAAGAGGCGAAGGAGAATTGCAAATGGATCCCTCCACCAATTGGATGGACCAAGTTAAACTTTAACGAAGCCTCAACAAGCAATCTTAGTTTTGCTGGAATCGAATGTATCACTAATAATGAGTCAGGTAAGTGGATTGCTAAAAGGGCTAAATCCATAGAACCAACAACTAACAATCTAGCTGAACTAAAAGCCCTGCAAGAAGGTCTCCAAATTTGCCTAAATTTAGGTTTATCAAAGATTTTTATTTAAGGATATTCTCAGATTGTCCTAAATGCCATTAGGAAAAGAAAGTTGCGAATTGGGTTTTAAACTCGAAACTGGAAGAAGTGCTTAATATTCTGGACCGTTTCATAGATATTCAGATCTTCCACATTTTCCGGAGAGTTAACAAAAAGGCAAACCAGCTAGCAAATAAGGGTGCTAATGGTGAAAATATTTTAAGCTATAATGATCAATAGTCTTAAAAGGAATTCCTGGCACACATTATATTTCTTAATGTTTAATCGTAAGAAAACAAATCGGAAATCAAGTAACAGCTCTAAATATAATTAGATAATTCACCTAAATTAGCCCTAAGAACAATTCAGATATACGAGTCCAAATAACATAACATCTATATTATTAGTAAATCCATAATACCCTATATAAACAAACATGTGTATGTGTGTGCGTGCGTGTGCGCGTGCGTGTGTGCATGCGTGTGCGTGTGTGCGTGTGTGCATGTGTGTGCGTGCACGTGTGCGTGTGTGTGTGTGTGTGATTAGTAAATCCATAATACCTTGTATAAACATACATATATATGTTATTAGTAAACCCATAATTCCCTATATAAATCATACATATATAATCCATAATACCCTGTATAAATCATATTATATATATTCCTCGCTAATTATTTTCCGTCTTTCCCTAAGTTTGCTGCATGGAGTAGAATTACATGTTAATCTAAGAAGATATGCACACACACACACACACACACACACATATATATATATATATACATACATATACATACATACATATATATATATATATATATATATATATATATATATATATATATATGTACATATACATACATATATGTACATATACATACATATATGTACATATACATACATATATATATATATATATGTGTGTGTGTGCATATCTTCTTAGATTAACATGTAATTCTACTCCTAAGTTAGACGGAAAATAATTAGCGAGGATCTTTCAAAATACGGTTAGATTTTAAATATAATTTTAAACAAGAATATAAAAAGTATTTCTTATTTAGCATAACAACTCCCTCAAATAGGAGTGAAGATTAGCATATTTTTAGGAGAGCACTTTTATGAACACTGGTCAATTTTTACAAATAGTACTAATCTTTCTTTGGGATGTGTTTTTATAATTCTATCTTAACATCTTAACCCCATTTTTATCTCCCCTATTTTATCCATCATGTCAAGATACTAGGCATCGTCATGTTTCATCACAATTCGGCCCCATATAGGTGGCAACATCTGTTGACATCATTAGTCCACGCTCTTCTAGATCCTTCACTTGTAGTGCGCTAGTATGCTATTTATTCATTATACTATTCCCTTTTCTTTCAGTTCGAGCTAGCATCAACCCTAATATGGAAACTAACATTAGTTTATTCCACGCCTCGAAGGCGTGGACCATGGCATTTCGAGGTAATGTAAAACCAGAGAGATGGAACCAACTGTTAAACGAGGTAATGTAAAACCAGAGAGATGGAACCAACTGTTAAACTCGGTGGATGACATGACCAGGATTGCAGTGAGTCGTGTCATAAGAGAAGGTATTTTTAACTATGATTTCTCTTGGAGAACTAATAATGATATTATAGGGGCATTTATAGGCTGTTTGGCCAGAGCCAAAGTAGAGAAGTGGGCTATGATCAAACTCTGCTTTAATGTTTTTAATCCAATTTGGTGTGTGGGTCTGAAAGAAGCTATACTGAGTATAGATGAGAAATTTAGGATTCCCCTCCTAGAAATGTACGTGTTGCATCCACCTAGGAGTTTTGATTTGGCCATCATAACTAGGCGTCCTTCTCTAGTTATCCGAGAGAATGCTGCCTTTTTTCAAGCATGGCCGAGAATGGAAGCCAAAATTCATTTTCTTCTTAGGTGGAGAGGGATCGAAGAAGATCGTAGCAAGGAATGGCTCAGAAACTATCTCAGCATCTTTAAGTCTTATGTTCATTCGGGTGTGGTGCTTGATAATTTGGAAGCTCTGGAATTATGTAACCCCAACATGGAAAAATCAAACAGGGAAAAGAGTTCCTTTGAATTCCCGCCAAATTTCCAAACTAAGAATCCCAACGACATCACATAAATTATCATGGTATATTGGAAATAGGTGTATGCTCTGGATGACTTATTCATGTTGGTTCCATTTGAATGTTTTGTTTTTGAATTCCAAAAAAATGGTTGGGGTTTCCCCTGTTTTGTATCTTTTGCCTACCATCGGCCTTTTGTGTCTAGCTAGCTCTTGGTTTGATCTTTTATCTCCTCCTCTTAGCTCTGTAGGCTTTGGTTCTGAAAAAATGTCAGGTCATGTATGCCACAAGCATGGTATATATATGTAACCAAAGTTTCTTAATTCGGAATAAGAATATACATAGTAAGTTCTATTTTGAGTCCTTGTATATATGGAGGACTATGTCAGATCTGTATATAGGATTTTGTTTTATACATCAAAATAGCATCATTTTCAGGGGGAGGTCTACAAGCTTGGTAGTAATGTTTAATAGCTCGGGTACTCTTTTATCTAAGAACTCGGTCTATAAATTCTTTTCGATATAAATAAAAATATGTGTTATCTTTATATCAATTTGTTGGGATTAGCTTTTGCCTTTTGCCTCCTTCGAATGATGTAAGCTAATAGGGTTGTATTGTTAAGGACGAATATTCATTTCAAATTTGTTAAATTTAAACCGGGTTCTACCTTATCTATTTAGATGTGTTAGAGGAAATTGTCTTCAAAATGTAAAAGATTATCAAGTTCCATACTATCTTGAAAGTTAAATTGAGCAGATTTTGATGATCAAAATCATTTGAGAAGGGTGAAATAATGTTTCACATTTAGCAACCCACAGTGTCGACCCTAATAAGTACAAATTCAAAATGTGTTATTTTAAGATGGCATTAAGTTAACAAGGGCAATAGTCTAACTCTGTATGGAAATATTGATAAACAAAGTTCAGATTAATCCCAGAGAAATACAATGCCTCTATATAAAAATTTGGTTCACTAGGACTCAAAAGTTTACAATGATTCTTATTTAGTCGAAAGAATGTTTTTTCAAAGCTTGCATTATAAATGAATATTATATTAGAGCTTGAGAGAAACAACCATTAATTTGGTTTGACTCAAATAATCTAGTCCCATATGGTTAAACTTAGAATTTCATTAATTTCAAGCTAGGAGCTCGAGGATTGCCCAGTCGAATCTTTTTTACTAACAATACTAACGTTCTCTTTAAGTTGTATTTCTGATCAGCAGGTTAATAAGGTGTAATCATTTCTTCCAATATAGCTATAGAAGAGGTACCTACTAAATGTAAAGATCTGGTCGAATTTGTTACTCTCATCTCGCACAAAGAATTATGAATGATCAGTATAACGTCAATGAACACAAAATTCAGAAGTGGACACTAGTCTATCTTTTTGTACTTAAAATAAAATTTGGAAAATGACAACTAGGGTATGCCCCTTCCAATAATGTAATAATATAGACTATGGTACCAAGCAAGACTGGAGGTTTTCTTCTCCATTCTTTCCTACCAATGCCCGTTTGAAAGGAGATACTCTATTGTACTTTTATTAATTTTAATATAATCAAGGCCTTGGCCGTTTACTAATCAATATATATATATAGAACCAAAAACAAAATTTAAAAAAAAAAGATCATTTCTAAACCAACATATAAAGATATTTCAAAAAAAACAAACAAAAAAATGAAAAGGAGAAACCAAACCTATAGACATTACCAAGGGTTAGTTTGAAGTTTTCCTTAAGAGACTAAATGGCTACCTTGCATCTGGGCCCTCTAGCTGAGTGGGAAGATGAGCACTATGGAAACACGACATTTTGAATTGAATCACGTCTGAAACAGGATCGCACCTATGTTGTGTCCAAGTCTGAAGCGATGATCATACTCATTTAAATTGCATCTTATATGCAGCGATATCTATGTTGGCCATGCTATCAAGATAGGCAGTTTTTCTAAAATCTAAAACTGATTTTGCAAGAATTTATTGGCAAACAAAGATTTCTCATAAAAAGATAAAGTTCACCTAATTTTGAACATCATTGGCGAACTTCAGCAAACCCTGTGACATAGCCATTGGCCATACCCAAGGAAAAAACTCATACCACCATACCAAGTTCCAGACGCCCTACCCAAATCAGCAACATAAATAAACAGCATAAACTTATTAAAGAGCATAAAGTACGCTAATAGATTTAGCAAATATTATTCTAAGTTATTAGAAGAGGTGGTTTTTCAGATTATTATTTCAGCCTTTACAATAGATTGAGGAAGTATCTCTTGGCCATTACCTTGAGAAGCTGATGGCAAAAGACACCAGCAAAACAATTTCCTAGAAAAGGAAAAGCAGAATTGCCTCTACTAATATGATGACTCCAATAGGACAATCTCAGTTCATTATTTAACAAAAAGATAAGATCCATGCCAGACCCAAACATTTTATGTGCATTATGTCCTATATAGCACGTTAACAAAGTGATCTTAATACATTTAAGAAGAAATGTCCAGTTTGGTCTATTAATGCCAAGATTTCCCAAAAAATTAAACAACAAACTTGGGCCAAAGCAATCCCCATCACAAACCCAAAAAATGAATTTTATCTTTAGCTAGGTACTGGCCTGTTAACAAATCCAATTATGTCTGTTAAGTTTGAGAACAGTCACTCTCTATTCAATTACATTTTTTTAACTAGGATAATAATGGTCATACTACGATTCTTAATATATGGCTTCGGCCTCTGGATTATAAAACAAAATAATGGTAATACTAGAGCCAATAAATACATTTTTTATAGAAAACTCTGCCCTAGATTTTTGTATATTAAGCAAATTTTACAGTTGCAAAAGGATTACTAAAAAGAAATTAGTTTGGTGCAATTTTGTCTTAATCACATGTGTTTCACTTTATCACTGCTGGAATACTATCATTTGTATATTCTTAGTCAGTGTTATACTTAAATATCATTATCATGAATATATGGTCAATCACGAAAAATGTAGTCCACACAAAACATTGCAAATTCCTAGAATCGCCATCACCATCTTACCAACTAACAAATATAGTGCATTTAATTTAATCTTATATCTTCTTTGAAAGGAGTCAAGGACCAATAAAACAAGATGTTCCTAATTCCAATCAGCATTCAGCAATGGGGAATGGCTGGAGTCTGAAGTAATCAGAGCTTGATATCAAATTTCTCATCATTGTTATATTTATTTAGAGAGCAGCACACAAGGCACATTATAGTAGTAAAACAAGATGGATCGGAAGTACATGTTAGCACCAAATTAGAACAAGCATTCAACAAATATCTAGAACATACATGATATTTAATGCTTTCTACAGTCATACTACAGTTTTAGCATGGGAACAGAAGCATTTGAAAACAAGCTAAAAAATATTCTAATATAGCACAGAATGAATAAAATGCCGTCTAGAGGGGGGCATCTTTATATGATCAAAGCTGCAAAAGAAGGTAACTCTTCAACACAAGAAGGCAAATAAATGTGTAAACATAAGCCATTATTCAAAAAGGCTAACGCTATCTGCTCATTACTCCTTACCTCACTGGTACCAAGAATCCATTATCTGGTGTCCAGTTTCTAGGTAGATAATTTGGAGCTGGATAATTAGGTGGCAATGTTGGGTTTGCTCCAACTACTTTTATCTTTAGTGGTTTTCCATCAAGTTGTACATTATTGTATCGTCTCACAGCTGCTTCAGCATCTTCTCGCCTAGCAAAAACAACTTCTGCTGTACCCTGCCATCAGGCAGAAAACAATAGTAGTGAATTAAAACAATGCCCTTTCTTGCACAAACATGCAAGCAACCAGGATTATGGATGCAATAGGACATTTTTGCAAATACCTTTGACCTCCCACTCCTATCATAGTGAACCTGATGCCGTTTAATATCACCAACCTCTGAAAACAATTCCTACAGAAATGATGGCACGGATATCAAAATGAGAAAAGCATTTTGCATGTATAACTACAGTGATTCTGGTTACAAATAAAGCATGTCTCTTGGTATTTTCTATTTTGGTTTTGCTCCACTAGCCTTTCAAAATAAAAGAGATTAAATGCTTGAAATGGAGCAGACAGAGAGCTGAAAGTAACAAAAAATACTTACCCTGAAAAAGAAAATAACAAAAAAAATCAGACAACACTCATCATTGAACAAAAGCAACCAAAGTAGCATGGGAATATGAAATAAATTTCATAAAAATAAATAAGTAATGCAATAGTGAGTCTACTACCTTTATGTCATCATTAGAAACACCATAATCCAAGTTCTCTATATCCACTCTTGTTCCTGTCTCAATCCGAAAAAGTCTATTGGATGGAGCTGCATCTGTCATCTGTGCATCAAACAGATCATGTTGCCAGGCAGACTCGGGAGCTTGCTGGAATGGCTGATCCAACAAAGAATTCATCAGATAGCCAATATTCCCAAACCAAAACAATAATACCATAAAACAAATATCCTTGGAACAGGACTATCCCTCTGAACAGAGAGGCTATAATACCACTTCTTATTAACATTTTTTAATTCTTGATAAAGTTGGGCAAGAGCGAGAAAAATAAAATTGCATTGAATACTTATATAAATCCTGCAAATATTATTTGATAGCATCTTAGATTCTATTTCCATACAATGTATCATGCAATTGAATATGTAGAACAGGTTATGAGACTTGGTCCAAATAAAAAGTGGCTCGATCTAAGTCAAGTGTACCCTGGCACCTAACAAGTCATCCCTCATTTAAAAAAGTGTAGCGAAAGGGAGAACTCAAAAAAAGTATCTATCCCTCCCTACTCCATTGCAACGTCCAAATTTCTATTTATGCCAGGCACCAGAAAAAAATAAGCAAGATGGTACCCCTCCTTCAAGATATTTTCCCTCCTCCATCCTACATTCCGACATCCAATTCGTGCATCACAGCACCACAACAGAGAATAAAGAACATTTGCCGCCTGTGGGACTGTTTTGACAATTTTGGTCAATTTATGGATGAATGGCTTCTGCTAGATTTAATTTGGCAGCCAATTTTGTCTGGCTGGGTTTAAACCCTTGATGGAATTGCCCAGTGCGAGTCTATTCCAAATTTGAAGGCTACAAAGCAAACAACCCATAGAGTATGCCGGATTTCAAGAATTTTCAAGGATAGAAATCTGTTTAATTAATCTAAGTTTGGGATTCTGCTATCTGCTCTCATCTTAATACTGAACATTCTCCAAAACTATATCCGCAGAGGGTCAACTACATCGAGAACTTATAAGAACTCTGTCGGTCAGAGAGATAACAGATATGACTACAGCCTTGAATAACAATAATAATTTGGTTCAAAAGCTACAAACAGTCTATAGGTGCATACAAGATAATAGATTTTTATTGTGATCAATACAAAACATATTCTACATAATCAATAATGGAATTCAAAAGCCCTGAAAAAACGACGTTTAAACCATCTTCACCACTTCGGAAAATATTTTTACATAGAAATCGAGAACCACGAAAAGGAAAAAGAAAAACCCAGCCTCAAATTTTTCACTTGCTTACCTTCGAAAGAGAATATGGCGCTGGGCGATTTGCCGATCGAAGCACTGCCCGGTTGCGTAGGGGGCCTGCAGAAGCCCCGTTCGCCCTACCGCTGCCTCGACCTCCTCGCCCTCCTCGACCAGACTGTTTGTTCTTTTTTATCAAGTCATCGAGAGACATGTCCAAAGCATTCGCCATGGTGGCTAATAAAAGCAACAGAGAGAGTCACGGCTTCAACCCTGGCGCAATAAAGAAACGTACGACAAAACTAGGGTATCAAGCTGCAAAACTAGTACAAAAAGGAAAATCATTTCACAGAATATACAGAGAAAACCAACCGTGAAACGGATTGCAATATACCAAACCGATGCTCTTTAGATCGAAATCTCAGTAGGGGTAAGAAAGTGAGACTACTGAGTCTTCACCTACTTTAACGAAGAAGAGACGAATGAAATTATCAGGAATCTCTCCAGTTGTATCTATGTAGAAAAGGCGTAGACTTCATTCAAAGCTGCCAGCTCCGCTAAATTTGGAAAGGCAACTAAGGTGCAGGCTTATGTAGGAAAGTAAACCCTAAAGAACTCTTCTTTGATTTCTTTATGAAGTTTTTGTTCTCTAGTCACCTATACAACTTTTAGCGGAGACTTCGCCGCTAGACAACCAGAGGTATCAATGGTTGCAGGCAGAGAGGCGAATAAGAGAAATTATAATCTTTATTCTGAATGCGCCCAAATCCACCCATGGTCAGCGATCAGATATTAAGGTTGAACCGCCATACGTGTCAAACGGTCTCGCCTAGTTAACAATTCTATATGCGTCTCGTAGTCTAAACTTTCAAAAACACATTTAATCAATTTATTTTTAAAGGCCTTTTACATTATGCCTGTGGCACTATTTTTTTTTTAAATAATTTCCACTTTTTCATTTCTAATGAGTAAAATGGAAGAGGGTCCTCTAATAGTTAACCAGAACGAGATCTTAGTGGAACACTTAAATGGTCATATTATATTTACTTCAAAAAAGTGTTTTAAAATTTTAAGAAAAGTAATTAATTATAGGAATTTATATAAGCATATTAATTAAACATGGTTTTGTACAAATATTATTATTATATTTATTTTGTTTAGGTCATTTTAGATATGGAACATGTGAACCAAAAATAAAATTTTATAAGTATTATCATCATTTGATAACTAAGTACAACAATTACACTTATTCGGTTCTATTTCTTTTTTTACTAATAAAATATGGATTTTTCGTATCTTTGAATATTATACCTATAGTTCAAAGCTATTAGATTTTCACAATCCATGTAAAATATTCTCAGTATTCTGAGAATGATTGTGTAATTTTTTTGTCATCGACGTTTTTGATCATACTACATGATCCATCATCAGGATGCAAAAGAGTCAAGGGAAAAAGAAGAACATATAGTATGATCTAATGCAGAAGCTTGTTATCCTGCTCATTTTTGTTCAATCTACAAGTTGGAGCCGAGTTACTGTAGCACTTAGTTGATGCCAAGTTATTGTAGCACTTACTTGGTGCCGAGTTACTGTAGCACTTAGTTGGGGCCAAGTTACTGTAGCAATTCCTTTATGTGCCAAGTTACTGTAGCAATTCTTTCATGTGGCAAGTTACTATAGCAATTCCTTCATGTGTCGAGTTACTATAGCAATTCCTTCATGTGTTGAGTTACTATAGCAATTCCTTCATATGTCGAGTTACCCAGTGTATGCCGAGTGACCCTTCATGTGCTGAGTTCTCCTGCTTATGCCAATTGTCAACATTTGGACATGATTTCTACGAGCCGACTTGCGAGATTTATTTCGATCACGAAATTTATGTTAAGATCTTTTCTTGGGATGTGTCCAGACCATTGTGGGTCGGCCTTCCTCTTATGTAATGTTCTAGAATGATTTGTAAGCTGTTTTGGCAAGTATAAATAGAGGGTTTAAACTTAGAGTTAGGTAAGCTTTTGAAAAAAAATTGGTAAGTAGATTGCAGAGCAGAACTGAAAGTATGAATTTATTGTTAGAGCTTTGAATGTGAATGTATTTTTATTTGGGCATAACCCAAAAGGCCTTGCAATTGGGCATGTATGAAGATATTTTGATGAATCAATAAAAGTAGTTCACTCTTCTTCCTCCTTTGGTTGTTGTTATTTGTGTTTGTTTCTGTTGTGTTAACTCTTGCAGGGTGGTTTGGATAGCTGGGTGAGCCTTTGGCCCTAGTTTTCTTCCCTTGCCTGTGTCAATTGGTATTAGAGCTTGAGGTTCGTCCTTGTGGAGATTGGATCATGTAGAACCCTGATTTGGATTTGGTTGTAGGGTGGCAGATCTACGAATTTGACCTATAACTTGTAGAGGGTTATGATCTTATAGGAACTTGATTTGTAAAGATGGTTCATGGTAGAAGAAATGTCAATTGTGCTATATTGGATCAGTTGAGATAAATTGTAGCCAGAGTAGATGATGTGGAGACAACCCAAAGGAGAGGAGCACATCTTGATGATGTAAGTGATGATGAATCAGCAGCACCAAACCATAATCCAGAACCTGAAGAAGATCAAGATGAGGAAAGATTGTTATGAGTGTTGTCTAGGGAAAATTCAAAGCCTGTTGTAGAAGTTGTTCCTTATGATGGAAAATTGGATACTAATGCTGTGTTGGATTGGATCTCTGATATGGAGAAGTTCTTTGAGTTTGAAAACTCTCCTGATAATAGAAAGGTGAAGATTGCAGTCACTAGGTTGAAAGGTCATGCATGAATATGGTGGGAGCACTTGCAAACTGATAGACAATGGAGAGGAGAGGAGGAGATCAGAACTTGGCCAAAGATGGTGAACAAGTTAAAGAACAAATTCCTTCCTGCTGATTACCAAGTTAGCTCGTTGAGAAAGATGCAAAATTTGAAACAAAAAGACATGACTGTGAAAGAGTATACTAAGGAATTCTATAGATTGGACATTAGATCTGGACATGTGGATGATGATGTTGAGAAAATTGCAACATACATAAATGGATTGAGATCTGGAATTCAAGATGAAATAAGTTTTGCAAAGTTGGAAAGTGTTGAAGAAGCATATCGATATGACTTAAAAGCTGAGGAGATCTTGACAAAGAAGCATGAACAATTCCAAAGAGGTAGAAGTGGTAGATTCTAGAGAGATAGAGGTAGATTTTATGGTGAAGGTAGTAGATATGACAATTTTGTATAGGATAAAAGAAAATCTGAATGGAAGAATGATGACAAGGGCAAGACCGAATGGAGAAGTGGTAATTCTTACCAAGGAAGAGATAATTATTATTCTAGAGGTGGATTTCATGGTAATTGTTTCAAATGTGGTAAAGAGGGGCATAGATCTTTTGAATGTAGATCCTCTAAAAGTGGGCAAGGTAACATAAATGTTGTGATTCAAGGAGATGACGAGGGTTCACCAAGTGGACCCGAGGCTAGAGAAAATTTGATGGTGAGAAGAACCTTATGTAATAAGGGAAGTGATGAGGAACCTATTTTAAGGAGAATTCCTTTCAAGACAAGATGTAAGATTGTTGGAAAATGTTGCAAAGTGATCATTGACAGTGGAAGTTCTACAAGTTTGAAATCATAAGAGTTGGTTACAAAGTTGCAATTGCAAAGGCTGAAGCATCCCAAACCTTATCATGTTTCATGGATCAAAGACGAGCATAAGATATTGGTAAATGAGCAATGCCTTGTGAAGTTCAAGATTGGACATTACTTTGATGAAGTTTTGTGTGATATTATGCCTATAGATTGTTGTCATATTCTGTTAAGTAGACCTTGGCAATATGATAGATATGTTATGCATGATGGAAGATTGAATCAATATACTCTTTGGGTGAATGAGAAGAAGCAAATATTGTTGCCTTTGATTGAAAGTCCATATGAGGTCAATTGTACTGCAGTAAAGGTTTGCATGATTAATGGAAAGCAATTCGAAAAAGAAGTGAAGAAGAATCAAGTTTGTTTTGTCATAGTTCCTAGAGGACTAAATGTTGGTAGTAATGACCGAGCAGCAGAAGCTGGTAATGATCGAGTGATAGTAGATAGTGATAACCAAGTACTAGTAGAAATTATAGAATTGTTGAATGAGTATAAAGACATTATTTTTTATGATATTCCTGATGGTTTACCTCTTGTAAGAAGCATAAGTCATTGTATGGATCTGATTCTTGGAGCTAGTTTGCCAAACAAAGCACCATACACATTGACACCTACAAAGAATGAAGAACTTAACAGACAAGTGCATGAGTTGTTGCAAAAAGGTTTGATTGGAAAAAGCTAGAGTCCATGTGTTGTACCTGTTGTATTAGCACCTAAAAAGAATGGAGAATGAAGAATGTGTACTGATTCCAGAGCTATTAACAAGATAACAGTGAAATATAGGTTTCCTATGCTGAGGATGGATGACATAATGGATTTTTTGAGTGGAGCAAAGTATTTTACCAAGATTGATTTGAAGAGTGGCTATCATCAGATCAAAATTAGAGAAGGTGATGAATGGAAGACTGCTTTCAAGACAAAAGATGGTTTGTATGAATGGTTGGTTATGCCTTTTGGTTTGACTAATGCACCTGGTACTTTAATGAGGTTGATGAATGAAGTTCTGAAAAGATTTTTGGGTAAGTTTGTGATTGTTTATTTGGATGACATTTTGATATTCAGTAAGACTAAGGAAAAACATCTTGAGCATATTAGACAAGTATTGCAGAGGTTGAAAGAGGAAAAGTTGCTGATTAATCTGAAAAAAATGTTCTTTTATGCAAGAGGAGATTGTGTATTTGGGATTTGGGATTTCAGCTGATGGATTGAAGATTGATCTTGAGAAGGTTAAAGAAAATTTGGAATGATCATTTCATGGTTTGGCTAGTTTTTATAGGAAGTTTATAAGGAATTTTAGTTCTGATTGTAATGCTATGACTGAAACAATGAAGGGGGATAAAAAGGAATTCAAGTGGACACATGAAGTTGATAAGAGTTTTGAAACTTTGAAACAAAAAGTTGTTGAATTACCTGTATTGGCTTTGCTTGATTTCAACAATGTATTTCAAGTTGAATGTGATGCAAGTGGTAATGCAATAGGAGCTGTATTAAGTCAAGAAGGTAAACCCGTTGCTTTCTTTAGTAAAAAGTTGAATGATGCCAAAAGGAAGTATTCTGTGTATGATCAAGAGTTTTATGTTATTATTCAAGCATTGAAGAAGTGGAGACATTATTTGATTCCTAAGGAGTTTGTGTTGTATACTGATCATAGCTTTACAATACTTGGGAAGTCAACATAAATTGAATCAAAGACATATGAAGTGGGTTGAGTATTTGCAAAGTTTCACATTTGTTATTAAGCATAAGAGTGGAGTTACTATCGAAGTTATTGATGCATTGAGTACAAGACATTTTTTGTTGACTGAAATGAAGGTTGAAGTTCTTGGTTTTGATGAAATGAAAGAGTTGTATGATGTTGATCCTGATTTTTCTAAGGCATGGAGAGAGCGCAGAGCACCAAATTTGACAAACCACATAAGTAAGTATGATGAGTACTTCATTCAAGAAGGTATGTTGTTCAAAGGCATTCAGTTGTGTATTCCTAGAAGTTCTATGAGATTGAATATGATTAAGGAAAATAATAGTGGTGGACTGGCTGAACATTTTGGAATTGATAGGACATTGAGTTTGCCAAAAGAGAAGTATTATTAGCCACAAATGTATAAGGATGTTTAGAAATTTGTAAAGAGTTGTGGAGTTTGTCAAATTGCAAAAGGAGTAAGTCAAAATACTAGTTTGTATACACCTATTACTGTTCTTGAGAAACCTTGAAGTGATATCAGTATGGATTTTGTTCTTGGATTGCCTAAGACAGTGAAGGGGTGTGATTCTATATTTGTTGTACTAGACAAATTTTCCAAGATGGCCATTTCATACCATGTAAAAAGACATCAGATGTTGAGCATGTTGTTGAACTTTTCTTTAAAGAGATTATGAGATTGCATGGATTACCAAGAAGCATTATTTTTGATAGAGACAGTAAGTTTGTTGGTTATTTTTGGAAGACTTTGTGGAAGAAGATGGGTACTAAATTAAAGTTTAGTTCTACATTCCATTCACAAATATATGGACAAACAGGGGTTGTGAATAGAAGCTTAGGTAATTTGCTGAGATGTTTAGTTGGGAATAAGTCAAGTAATTGGGAGATGGTATTGGCACAAGTTGAATTTGCATATAATAATTCTATGAATAGGATTATAGGGAAGACACCTTTTGAGATTGTTATTGAAATGAAGCTTAGAGGAGTATCAGATTTGAGAGATGTTGCTGGTGAAGAAAAGAGAAGCGCTGCAGAAGAAGAATTTGTTGATTTTATGGAGTCTTTGCACAAGGAAGTGAAGTTGAGGTTGGAACAAAGTAATCAAAAATATAAGGAGAATGTTGATTAGTCTAGAAGACACCATGATTTTCAAGTTGGTGATGAGATGATGGTTCATCTAAAGAAAAGAAGATTCCCAGTTGGAACATACAGCAAGCTAAAGATGAAGAAATTTGGACCTTCAAGCTCTTGAAGAAGTTTGACAGTGGTAATGCTTATGAAGTTGAGTTACCTGATGACATGGATATATCTCCTATATTCAATATTGCTGATTTTTATAAGTATCATGAGTTAGAGGATGAAGTTGTTGTATCAAATGATTATCCTACGAAGCAGATTGAAGAAGTTGAACAGATATTGGATCAGAGAGTTGGCAAGAGCACAAGAGGAAAAGATTAATATGAATATTTGGTGAAGTGGAAGAATAGACCTATTGAAGATGCTTCATGGATTCCTCAATTTGAGTTGGATTCAGCTCAGGTTGTGACATCTCAATGATTTAGGAGAATCATTTCTTTCAACCCTGGTTGTCTAATGTAGGAGCATACTAGGTTGCCTTATTATCCTGCTCATTTTTGTTCAATCTATAAGTTGGAGCCCAGTTATTGTAGCACTCAGTTGATGTCGAGTTACTGTAGCACTTAGTTTTTGCTAAGTTACTGTAGCACTTAGTTGGAATCGAGTTACTATAGCAATTCCTTCATGTGCCGAGTTACTGTAGCAATTCCTTGCCGAGTTACCCAATGTATGTCAAGTGATCCTTCATGTGCCAAGTTCTCCTCCTTATGTCGAGTGTTAGCATTTGGACGTGATTTTTGCGAGCTGACTTGAGAGATTTATTTCAATTACGACATTTATGTTAAGATCTTTTCTTGGGATGTTTCCAAACCGTTGTGGGTCGACCTTCCTCTTATGTAATGTTCTAGAATGATCTATAGGTTGTTTTGCAAAGTATATATAGAGGGTTTAGACTTAGAGTTAGGTAAGTTTTTGGAAAGTTTTTGGGAAGTAGATTGTAGAGCAAAACTAAAAGTACGAATTTGTTGTTGGATCTTTGAATGTGAATGTATTTGTATTTGAGTGTAACCTAGAAGGCCTTACAGTTGGGCATGTATGAAGATATTTTGATGAATCAATAAAAATAGTTCACTCTTCTTCCTCCTTTAGTTGCTATTCTTTGTGTTTGCTTTTGTTGTATTAACTCTTGCAAGCTGGTTTGGATAGCTGGGTGAGCCTTTTGGCCCTAGTTTTCTTCCCTTGTCTACGTCATGATCTTTCTTCTTTTTTCCTTGACTCTTTTGCATCCTAATGATGGATCATGTAGTATGATTTGAAACATTGATGACAAAAAAAAAAACTTACACAATCATTCCCATAAAACTGAGAACATTATACCTATAGTTATCAAATTTGAAAATGGAAAACATTGGTATCTAAATTGATCTAAAATTGTTCTAACCACAATTTTAAAGTAAGTGTAAAAGATTAAAGGATGTGAGAAATAAATGTAAATTAAATTAAACTAATATAGATAATATCCTCTCAAACATGCACTTGCTACTACAAATGATTATATTAGATTGATAAACCATGAAAATACAAACAAGGGTTCCATAATTCATATTTAACATGATGTGATCAACTAAGGTAACCATATAACAAAGGATTTCCCAATATTCATCAAAGTCATAGGGTCATTACCCATGCACGTGTGCAAGATAAATCCTTCCTCAAAGCACAAGTAGAAACAATCCAATGAAGTCATCCATCTACTTTAGTAACCCTAGATCATTAGTTTTGTTCCACTAATTGTCATCACTATCATAAGATTATTAAAACATGGGTTTCATCCTATTATTTCTTCACATTCTCAGATCTCTCATCTTGACGATGGATCATTGAGTATGATCTAAAATGTTGATGCTAATAAAGTCACACATAGTCTTATCCATAAAGTATAAATATAATCACTATAATGTTACAAGAGTAATACAAGGATGTCATAATCGAATGTTAAGACCAAAATATAAAATAAGGCTTATAGAAAAGGATGGATCAATAGCTTTGAAGGGGGGAACCTTATGATAGCAATGACAATTATTAGAACAAAACCAATGATCCAAGATTACTAAAGTAGATGGATGGAATTATAGTTCAAGTGGTAAATTACACATTAATTTAGGTGTTACTAATTTAGGTGCAAAATTATGTGTTGAATTAGGTCCTACTTTAGGTACTAAATTAGGTGTTAATTTATGCACTACTAATTTTGGTGGTAAATTAGGCACTAATTTTGGTGGTAAATTAGGTGTTAATTTAGGCACTAAATTAGGTGTTAAGTTAGGCACTACTAATTTAGGCATTAATTCAAGCACTAAATTAGGTGCTAAACTAGAGACTAATTTAGATGTTAAATTGGGTGTTAATTTAGATACAAAATTATGAACTACTAAATTAGGTGCCAAATTAAACACTAAATAGTGCACATTAAATAACACCTCTAATTTCTTGAAAAGTTTGTGTTATTTTTGGGGATGGTGTTATATTTGACTTTTCTTTTGCACTGAATAAAATCTGCAGGCACTAAATCAGGTGTTATTTAGCCCACAATATTTAGTGTCTAATTTGGCACCTAAATTAGTAGTTCCTAATTTAGTATCTAAATTAACACCTAATGTAGCACCTAAATTAGTAGTTCCTAATTTAGTGTCTAAATTAACACCCAATTTAGCACCTAAATTAGTGTCCAGTTTAGCACCTAATTCAATGCATGAATTAGTGTCTAAATTAGTAGCACCTAATTGTATTAGAGTAAATGGTTCTTTTCCATTTCACTCTTATATTAAGTTTACTTAGGTGAGCTCATAAATGAGAAGAAATTATATATTCTTGGGTATTATTATTAGGAGGATATTATGAGTCATCCTTTTGACTCCAACTACTCCTAAGATATCACACGTGGTTAATTCCAATTTGGAACCACCCTTCTAGATTGTAGATGGATGGTAGGTGGTTGATTCCATCGGGACTCTACTTCCTCCAAGTTAAGACACTTGTCTCAATATTGTCCAAGTATCCTCCCAGTTGTTGCCTATATAAATAGGTTAGCTCTTGTGTATTACATATTATGAAATATTGATGCTATTATGCCTTTGAGCATTTACATCAGAGATTGTTCTTGTATTGTTATTCTGACAATTTTATTTCCTCTTAATTAATCTATTTCTTTCATTAGATTCTGATTTTTATTTACTTTATACAAATTCTAACATGGTATCAAAGCAATTATTGAAATATTAGATTATTTGTAGTGGTCTTGGAAAATCTTATATGCTTTTCTCTTGCATTTCTATATGAACTAGAGAATCAGAAAGGAATTATGAAGACCCATTAATATCTTTTGCATATATATTGTTTTTCTTGATTTGGTCATTGCAACACTTCAAAGGATTCAGATCTTGAGGACAATGTACAAAAAGAGCATTTTGCTATCAGTAGGGCCCACCTACCTACGAGGTGTAATGCCTACCCCTAGTTGAATTTTCATATTGTATTGTTGAATTCTTTTAGGCCAGTTTGATGGTTATGTCTTATGATCAAAGATACTTAGTTATTGAGTTTGGTTAGATGTTATTTCATATGTAGTTAATTTATGTGATGAGTTAGTTATTTCATGTGTTTAGGATTATTTCTATGATGATACATGTATGTTCATACAGTGATTTCATTTATCTAATGATGATAGCTAGATGTGTGATTTATATATAGTTATATGGTTACCCCATACTTGCATTTGTATGGTGTACTTGTATGTTTTACTTTGTGTTTGACATTTCTGATGTGGATGAGGGAGGGAGTCGTAATGACCTGCTAGTCAGGATCTACACGATGCACCACTCCCTACCATTACTTGTTTAGTTTAAATTATATGTGAATGTACATGCATGGATTTTATGTAGATTGTAGGTATGGATATCGACTTTGCTTAATTACCAAGATGAGCATACCCTATCGCAATATCTCAATGGTAAAAGGGGGGAGCTAATTCTTGAGTCCAAATCCCAACCTTAAGCCAGTTGTCCTAGAAAGTAGGACAAGTATCTTAGTTGTTTTCCCTTCTGAATTCATTAAGTGACGTAAATCCGTAATTTTGACCCTTGAGTTTGATCTAGTATTTTGTACTTTTTAATGGGTTTTTTGTAGTTCATCTTGTGAGTCTATTGTGATTTTCAATTATAATTAAATCAAATTAAATGAATATTTAATGATTTAATTTAATGAAAAATGTCATAAAGAAAAATTAATATTTAATTAATTGAGAAATTAATTAAATTTAAAGATATATTGAAAAGTTCTAATTTTGGTGTGATCATATTTAATTAATTCAATAGCAATGTATATAGGAGTTCATTTTGATAAGAAACTCTAAATACTATTATTATTTAAGTTGATAAATATTTTATCAAAACATCTTGAGAATTAATTAAAGAGAGAAAGAACTTGATTCAATAAAGATGTTTTAATTAAATTCCAAAAAGATTGCACATGAAAAATAAAATATAATAAATTAGTTAAGAAAAAGGGTTTTGTATGATTGCAAAATCGAAGCCCTAATTTGGGGAAAGCTCTTTTTTAGGGAATTAAAGTTCATTTCTCCACACACAGGTTTGGAGGAGCCAATTTATGAGAAGAGGGTTTCCAAAAGAAAAAGAATTCGCTTGCGAGCTCTATGCATCCAAAGTTTAGCATCATATCCAAGTATGATCTCGTGAGTTTTGTGCAGTAGTTTCCTTTGTGAAATCATTATGCCTTATTCATGATTGATAGATTTGTTTCAAAATTCATTTGGGTTGAAACCCTTGTTTGAGAAAAAAATTAATATTCGTTATTGAATTGTATGTGGTTTAATATGAAACCCTTGTTGTGAATCTATTGTTTTTCATTTCAAAAACATGTGTAAACAATTTAAGATTGGAAAACCCTTGTTTGGTAAATTGGGTGATTCGTAAGGGATTTGTTAAAATCAACATGTGGGTTTTGAAAATATTATAGAAACACTCATTTTTTTAAATTGTATAGAATTGTATTTTGATTCGAGCGGGGTTTGGAAAAGTGTAAGAATTTGCCTCAGGGAAAAATTCACCCAAGAACTAAGAACTCAAACACAAGCATAATTGTGGACCAGAAAGAGAGAGTATGATCAGAATGACAATATATTCATTCAATATGCATTAGAGTACACTAGGAGTGCCTATATATAAAGGCCTTTGAGATACATCTAAAATGCCTCGGAATTAGCTACATGATAAGTCATACAATCAAGCATATGTCCACCAGATATGGGTTATCCTCCATTAAGTACGGAAGTAAGTATGATGATGCAAGGATAAGCCTACAAGGGTGTAACACGCAAATCAGTGTTGTAGACAACATGTGCTAAAAAGGGAGTGCGAATAACTATGTTGTCTACATCACAACTCAGTGAATGATGCTAACTCCAGTGTTGTAGACACCAAGTGCTAAATTAGAGTTGTGTACCTCTATGTTGTCAACATGACAACTCAAAAAGGTACACAAATTCCTAAGTGTCTCACAAAAAAAATAAAAAAAATAATACATTAACCTAAGTAAACTTAAGTAAGTGTAAATAGTAAATACATATTTACACCAACACCCCCCCTTAAGTGCAACTCAGGGGAATGCCCTTAAGCTTACAAAAACTAGGATGAAATGTATAATGGGTCCCCACTACTAGGCCATGTTAGGTACCCATGTACATAATGAAATGCATTCTCTTATAAAGCAAAGAAAGAGGGAAAACCTCATGGGAAAATCCCTCCCCCAAAAAGAGAGATGGATAGGGATGCATGGATGGATGGAGTAATCAAGACTCCCCCATTACAACATACATCTAGTATATACAATAGGGAAAAATGAGAAGAACTAAACCTCATAAGAGGAAAAATTCCCCCCCATAAGAAAGAAGAGGAAGAGAGACAAGGTAGTTCCCCCCCTACCCCCTAAATGAAGAGTGTCGACCAGTGACTGCTGCTCCAAGGAAGAAGCTAGTCCAAGAGTGCAAAATGATGTTCCTCCCCTTTGGAAGAAACAAAGGCAAAGGTACAAGCCTAAAGATGTATGGTGGCCCTAAAACCTACTCAAGTATCCCTATGTTGATGCTGATGGTTGCCCCTTCCAACTATGCTGAAAAGCACGAATACAGATTTGGCAAGGATGTCTGTTGAACTTGTTCCAATGAACCATCTGTCTCCTCGATTGATAAAGAGACCTCCGACAACTGTTGTTCATAAAGATCCACAATCATGTCAACCTGTGAAGATTGATCATGTAGAGAATGGACGTGAGGGTCAAAGTGAGCCCTCGCAACAACTATAGAAGGATCATCTTTATCAAAGAGAAGATGTAAATCATCAAGACTATCTCCCAAGTTTGTAATGTGTGACTCCATGAACAAACCTAAAATGTCTGCCATGTAGTCATCAACTGAAGTTGAAGCTGGAAGACGATGTGTACCCTATTATGTTGGACCTTTCACTATGGCAATGTATGCATGTGGACTAGATTGTGTTAGTTTGTGGTGATTAATCAGGAAAGTACTGTACATACTTCATAAATTCTTTGGGGCTCGAGGCATCGCCCTAGATATCTTTTTGGGTACTATTCATAGATTCGCCATTCATATATTTGCCACTAAAGTAATGGCTAATTTATGGCCGACATGTAGTAACCCTAAAGCGGTTTAATACTTGTATAAAAGGGCTTAGGGTTAGGATTGTTTCATAGTGGTGATTCAAAATTGGTTCTTGCGGCGATATTGAGTTGTAAGGGATTACAAATTGTAATCAGGTTATAATCATTGGATCGTAATAATATCAAACTTGTTGTTTAGTGGACGTAGCCCAGGGATTGGGTGAACCACGTTAAATCTTGGTGTCTTGTATTCTTTTTTTGGTGTGATCTATTATTTTCTGTTATTGGTTATATTTGCATGTAATTGTTATTTTTTGTCTGTGGTTTAATCTTAACAAGTGGTATCAAAGCGAGGTTATTTTTTAGTTATCCTCTACAAGAAAGTCTCACAGTTGAGTGGGAGTCTCACGGTCAAGTGTGAGCGATAGCAGATGAGGGTAAGCTAAGGGTTGACAGGTTTAATGGGTAGAACTTCTAGTTATGGAAGATACAAATGAAAGATTATCTTTATCAGAAGGATTTATGGTAGCCATTAGAAGGAAAAGCCAAGAATTAGGGATCTATGTCAAATGACGAATGGGATCTTTTAGACAGAAAGGCACTTGGAAGCATTCGATTATGTCTGGCACCATTAGTGGCATTTAATATTACAAAAGCGAAGACGATATAAGAATTGATGCAAACCCTAGCAAAACTATATGAAAAGCCCTCCACTTCAAACAAGGTATTTCTCATGAAGCGTTTATTTAATATGAAAATGGCAGAAGATGGATTTTTTACAGATCATTTAAATGAGTTTAATACTATTACTAGTGAGTTATCTTCTGTGGGTGTCAATTTTGATGAAGAAAATAGGGCTCTCTTGATTTTGTGTTCTTTGCCTAAAAGTTGGAATGGCTTGGTAATGGCTATGAGTAATTTTGTTCCTGGATCTAGTACCCTAAAATATAATGATGTGATCGGTGTTATTTTGAGTGAGGAAACTCATAAGAAAACCTCAGGTGGATCTACATCAAGAAGTGCTTTGAATGCACAAAGTAGGGGCAGAATGATTGAGAGAGGAAGTAATTACGGAAATCATGGGAAATCAAGAGGAAAGTCAAAGGGGAGGAGGTCGCAATCGAGAGGACCCAATGACTACTTGTACTGTGGGAAACCAGGTCATAAAAAGAAAGATTGTTGAAAGCGAAAGAAAAATGAAGGAGATAAATCAGATGGAGACAACGAAGTAAATTTGGTAAGTAACAAATCTGAAGAGGATGCTTTGCTTCTATCTTTAGGAAGTGTTGATGTTTCATGGGTTTTAGATTTTTAAAATAGAACCAAGCTAGAAGCTAAGTCAAAGAAATGTGTATATGTTGGATATGACATTAATGAGTTTGGTTATAAGCTTTGGGATTTTGAAAATCATAAAATTGTAAGAAGCAGGGATGTCATATTCAATGAGAAAGTGTTTCACAAAGACCTGTTGCAGCAACATGAGAAGAAAGAAGATGATTATGTAGTGCTAGATAATACTCCACAAGTTGATGTTCCAGCCATTCCTCGTGATGTGCAACAATCGCAACAACAAATACCACACACACCGGTGAATGTTAGATGGTCAACAAAGAAAATTAGACCTCCACAAAGATTTTGTCCCTCTTGCATTCTATTTTACTTACTAATGTTGGTGAACCTGAAAGTTATGATGAAGCTGTGCAGGTGGTTACTAAGATTCAGTGGGAGTTTGCAATGAAAGATGAAATGGGCTCTTTGCTGAAGAATAAGACATGGGATTTGTGCAAGTTGCTTGTAGGTAAAAAGGCTTTATAGAATAAGTGGGTTTACAAGTTGAAAGAAGAGGAAGGAGGTAAGAAAATATTTAAAGCCAAGTTAGTTGTCAAAGGATTTGCATAGAAAAAGGGCATTGATTTTGATGAGATATTTTCTCCTGTTGTTAAGATGACTTATATCCGTACTATTTTAAGTCTTGTGGTTCTTGAAGATTTGCATTTAGAGCAACTTGATGTTAAAACAACCTTCCTTCATGGTGATTTGGATGAAGAGATATATATGGCTCAGCCGCGGGGATTTGAGGTCAAAGGTAAGGAGAACTTCGTGTGCAAATTGAAAAAAAGTTTATATGGCTTGAAGCAAGCACTTCGGCAATGGTATCTGAAATTTGACAGTTTTATGCATGAGCATGGTTATAGTAGGTGTCATTCAGATCATTGTGTCTACTTTAAGAGGTTGGATGATGATAGCTACATTATTTTATGTTTATATGTTGATGATATGCTTGTAGCTGGGTCTAACATGGATCACATTAAGGGGTTGAAACACTAATTAGCACATGCATTTGCTATTAAGGATTTGGGGGCAACAACAAAAATCCTTGGTATGAAGATTTGCAGAGATAGGAAGAAAAAAACATTAACGCTATCTTAGGTTGATTATGTCGAGAAGGTGTTGCAATGTTTCTCTATGGATAATGCTAAAGCTGTCAACACACCTTTACCTAGTCATTTGAAGTTGACTAAGGAGATGTGTCTTAAGACACAAGAAGAGGAGGATAAGATGTCCAAGGTACCCTATGCTTCAGCTATAGGAAGCTTGATGTATGCTATGGTATGTACTAGGCCAAATATTGCACATGTAGTGGGATTCGTTAGCAGGTATATGAGTCATCCAAGAATTGAGCATTGGAATACAGTCAAATGGATTCTCAAATATTTGAGAGGAACATCCAATAAGTGTTTATACTTTGGGGGCTCTATGACTGATTTACAGGGCTATGTTGACTTAGATTTGGTAGGGGATATTGATACCAGGCAAAGTACTATAGGTTATGTCTTTACTGTTGGTGGGCCAACCGTGAGTTGGGTTTCTAGGTTACAAAAGGTTAATGCTTTATCCACTACAGAGGCAGAGTATGTAGCTGCTACAGAGGTAGCCAAGGAGTTGATATGGCTTTAGTTCTTCTTGGAAGAATTAGGACATCCTCAGAAGGATAATTATTTGTTCATAGATAGTCAGAGTGCCATTCATCTTGCAAAGAATTCAACTCTGCATTCAAAGACCAAACATATATAGTTGCGGTACCATTTCATTCGATCAATTTTGGAGGATGGATAGTTAAAGATGGAGAAGATAAATACAAATGATAATCCAATAGATAGTTGACAAAGGTAGTAACAAGGGAGAAGTTGAACTCCTCTTCAGCTTTGGTTAGTCTTCTAGACTGAACATGAATAATAGAACAACAGAGTTCAGGATGGTTTGATCCAGTGGGAGCCTCATGGATTAGCGACATCGCTACAGGAATAGTCTCCAAGTGGGAGATTGTTAGTTTATGGCGATTGATAAGGAAAGTACTGTACATACTTTATAAATTCTTTGGGGCTCGAGGCATCCCCCCAAAATTTTTTTTGGTACTATTCATAGATTCGCCACTATAGTAATGGCTAATTTATGGCCGACATGTAGTAACCCTAAAGTAGTTGAATACTTGTATAAAAGGGCTTAGGGTTAGGATTATTTCATAGTGATGATTCAAAATTGGTTCTTGCGGCGATATTGAGCTATAAGGGATTACAGATTGTAATTAGGTTATAATCATTGGATCGTAATAATATCAGACTTGTTGTTTGGTGGACGTAGCCCAGGGATTGGGTGAACCATGTTAAATCTTAGTGTCTTGTGTTCTTGTTTCTGTGTGATCTATTATTTTTTGTCATTGGTTATATTTGCATGTAATTGTTATTTTTTGTCTGTGGTTTAATCCTAACAGACTGATGTCATGACCTCTCACTACAACTGTCGATAGAACCCCATGTGTCTAAATCTGTTGAAGCACTATCGCTGGTGTCACTCTCAGTTTCCACAGTGTATGAAGTGCGGAGAGGATTAGAGGATAAGTTGGGTGAACTTTCCTTTAAGTGAACATCCTTCTCCACAAAAATCTTGTGTGTCTCTGGATCCATAAGTCTGTAAGCCTTAGAACTGTCTTCATATCCAATGAAAGTACAAGGACTAGGTGTTAGTGCCTTGCATCTCTTGGAAGATAGGTTAGCCCATGCTAGACAACCGAAGACTATGAAGTGACTCACAACTAGTTTTCTGCCACACCATGCCTCAAAAGGAGTCTTCCTATCTAGGGCATTATGAGGAGACCTATTAAGTATGTGAGCGACACTGCTAATGGCTTCAACTTCAAGTGCTGGATCAAGAGACTTGGCTTTTATCATGCAACTTGCCATAGTTTTAAGAGTCCTAATCCTCAGTGTTGCAACATCTATCTTGTGCAAACTAAATGTTGGTGGATTCTGAAGATCAATCCCCTCAAGCTTGCAAAAATCCTTAAGTCTTTTGTCTACATATCTATTCTCATTGTCCACCCGTAGAACCTTGATGGCTTTCCTTGATTTGTGTTCAACATGAGTCTTGAAAGCTTGAAGCTTATGAACCACTGCACTCTTATGATGAAGAAAGTAGACCCAAGTGAATCGTGAAAAGTCATCAACAAGAGTAAGGATGTAGTGGCCTTGGCTGACTGTAGTCATTGCAAAGGGTCCTGCTAAAACCATGTGAACCAACTAGAGAACTGCTGGTGATCTTGAAGACTTCCCTTTATCATACTTCTCGTCGAGATGGATATCCACTGAACATGATGAACACTCACCCTTATAAAAGTTGATGTTAGGTAGACCTTTGACCATGCATTTTGAGCAAAGTTGTTGAAGAGAGCGGAAGGTAAGGTGACCAAACCGCTCGTGCCATAATGTGGTTTGTGAATGTGAGTGAGTCAACAAGGCTTGAGAAGGAGACTTAGGCACAAAGTGGGAGAAGGAATAAAGCCTCTTGTCATCATTGACTTTCCCCACTACAACTAATGAGTCATCTCTAAGACTGCACACCATCATTGAATTTGGAAGGAACTTAACTTTGTGACCATCTACAAGGTGAATGATTTGGTAAATTGGGAGGAGATTGGAGCCAAGGTTTGGAACATAGAGAACATCTTTGAATTTCCCATTGTCCATTTCCATATGTCCTTTTCCTTCAACTTTCATTTTAGTATCATCTCCCACAAAGATGTGTGGTACCTTTGACTGCTTCAATGAAGAAAAGTCTCCCTTTAAAGAACCCATGTGATAGGAGGCACCTGAGTCAAGTATCCATTCTGAATACGAACTTGTGTTTGCCATAAGTGCTTTCCCTTTACCCTTTGAAGAGGTTGGAGTTGAATCCTTGGAAGTACCTGACACTTGAATCTTGTTCTTCTTGAGTAGATTTTCTAACTCATCGATTATTTTAGTCTTGCAATGATACTTGTCATGATTTGGCTTTTTGCAGTATGCACAAAAAAGTTTTTCCTTCTTTTCATTACTTCCTGTCTTGTTGGAAGAAGAATTACCTTGTTGTGAGGAGGATTGTTGTGTCTCAAATTGTGATTTCTGCTTCCATTGCTTCTTCTTGTTGTTGCTATAACTTTTCCCTCCTTGACTTGATTGGTGCTCATCACTAGCCACCAAGGCTTTGGTCTTTGATGACTTGAGAAGTCCTAAATCCATCAAGTGAGATTGTTCAACAATCAACATCTCTGCAAATGCATTGAATGTAGGCTTCTGGTAAGCAGTTCCCATGTTCAACCTGTGAGTATTAAAAATTGAAACAAATGAAGCATACTCTGAAGGTAGCCTCTTTAGGATGTGATGAATCAACTTGTCATCCTTCATGGGATTTCCACAATCTTTAAGAAGTGCCCTATAATCATTGGCTTTGTTGATGTAATCCTGAATTATGTCAAAGTTCTTTGGATCCAAGAGAAGTAGATCATCCTCAATCTGAAATCCCTTTTCTTCATCCACCTTACCATACAATGATTCAAGTTTGTCCCAAGTTGATTTGGATTCTGTACAACAGGCAATGCAGAAGAAGAGATCTCTATGTACACAACTCCTGATAATTCCTAAAGCCTGTTGGTCTTGTTTTTTCCATTCAATGAGTTCTTTAGCATCAGTATGTTTGGTAATTGTACCATCAACATAAAGATTGTAACCCTTTTCCATTAATCTACTCCATGCAGTATCTTTCCATGTAGAATAATTGCATGAAGTTAGAGGTGGACATTTAAATGAACCCATGATGCAAAAAATGAAAAGAACACAAAGAGAGACACAAGAACACAGTACACACACCCCCCTTTCTCTCAATAAAAAGACCCCCCACCCCCACCAAAAAAGAGAGAGAGATGTTTTTGGCACTTTATAAGTAGTGCGTGTACAATGGGCCACTTGTCAAAATGAATAAAGTGGACTTTCTGATTTTGCTTTTACAACTGCCTTTTGAGGCACAAATCTGTCACTAAGCACTATAGCTCAGATTTACAATAATTATGAAAAGTAATCAAAGCTTTACAATGTAGAAAATGCCCTAGTTCTAAAAGTGAGAATTTTGTCCACACAATCTTAGAATCTGACTACAGATTTGGAAAGTAGACAAAAAATAATGCACTTTTTAAAAAAATGGAACCTGTCACCTACGTATGTGCTGACGTGTAGCTGAGGATGTAATGGGTGAGTTGGCAGGGTCTATTGTCAGGTCAAATAAAGGGGTGTCACATGGAAGATCGCTGTGTCTACGTGGCATTCAATGAACGGTCTACGTGGCAGACGTAACTGTTGTAGGAGTATAGGTCACTGTTGTGTGTGCAAAGCTCAAAAATTAGTTCACAATGCCCGAAAAACAAGCACAGGCTGGAAAAGCTAATTCATGGTCAAAAGACTACTTTTCGGGCCAGAAAACTCCAAAAAGGATGGGTTTTGAAAACCAACATCGGGTTCTCAAAAAATAACCGTCGGACTTTGGATCAACGTTGCCAATGAAGGAAGGGTTGGAAGGTCGGCAAAGAAATGCTATCGGGAAACAATAAAAGGCGCCAAATTTAGGAGGATCGGTGCTGAGTTTTTACTTTATTTTATCCCACATGTAATGTATCGTGAGCCCGTTAGTGTTTAAAAACAAATACTTGCCAGATATTAACACAAAGAGCCCGTTGAGCTATGTGTATGGCCAGATGTGCCTGGAGTGGTATATTTCATTGCCGGTCGTTACTTGCAAAGGCATTGCTAAAAAAATCTTAAATAAATCCCGTTGAAAAATATAGAATATTTGGTGCGATTAAAGGAATATTCCTCTATGCAGGGCTAAGAACTGACAACTTGGTTCTACAAAAAATATTTTTCCGCTACTTGCCCGGAGGGCAAAAAATTTTCGAAAATACTATTGAAAATAGTAGAGAATTAAAAATTCAGATTCGAATAAATAAATTAATGAGATCTACAAATGACCATATCCAAATTGCAAATCGGGGCCTCTAGGTGCCGATTTGCAAAAAAAATTCTCACAGTTGACTCTAGCTGAATGTAGCTGAATTTACAGTCGATCTTCACCGAATCAACATTCCAAACGCAATGGTGAGGTTAGATCTGGCCCTAGATGCTCCCAATTTTTGTAGTACTCCAGATTTGGGCTGAGGTGTTGAAACAACAATGGTCTCAAATGGCTATGTGATGAGAAAATCTCCAAGATCTGATACCATGTAAGAATTTGCCTTATGGAAAAATTCACCTAGGAACTAAGAACTCAAACATAAACACAACTATAGACTAGAAAGAGAGAGTATGATCATAATGACAATATATTCATTCAATATGCATTAAGAGTACACTAGGAGTGCCTATATGTAAAGGCCTCTGAGATACATCTAGAATGCCTCAGAATTAGCTACATGATAAGTCATACAACTAGACACATGTCCACTAGATATGGGTTATCCTCCATTAAGCACGGAAGTAAGTGCAATGATGAGACAATAAGCCTACAAGGGTGTAACACACAAATCAATGTTGTAGACAACATGTGCTAAAAAGGGAGTGCGAATAATTGTGTTGTCTACATGACAACTCAGTGAATGATGCAAACTCCAGTGTTGTAGATACCATGTGTTGAATTAGAGTTGCATACTTCTATGTTGTCAACATGACAACTCAAAAAGGTACACAAACTCCTAAGTGTCTCACAAAATAAAATAATAAAATATTGTAAAATAATAAAATAATGCATTAACCTAAGTAAATTTATGTAAGTGTAAATAGTAAATGTGTATTTACACCAAAAAAAAGAAATAAGAATTTGATATAAAAAATTTGATTTGTTGTTCATAATTTTCCTATTAGGTATATTATGTAAATTGATCGATATGTTGTATAAGAAAGGTCTTGATACCCCAAATTAGTAGATACCCCAGGCCTCTCTTGTGGTGGTTGTGCATCTGGTGACACCTGCTGCTATACATGTGGCTATGCCTCTAGTAGCACCTACTGTAGCCCCAGTGGCTATCTATCCCATGGATCTCTGATAGGACCCTATACCCATGGCCTCTGTCATCGGATAAACTAAACATCCTCAGGCAACCTATCCCTCACCTACTCTGCCCTACCTTGCTCAAAAAATCTATCTCACTATCCAACTCCCACACCTTCAACCATCTCTCCTCTCATCCTTGCACCATGACAGCCTTGGATCCCTCCAACCCTCCTTGCATCCACTAGCCTCTGCACTGGACCTCATGCCACACCCATTTGCGGTAACACCATAGCTACTCAGCCCCTCCTCCCCTATGCTCTAACCACACCTCTCACCCTGATTATGGCCTACCATCTCCCTCTTCCTCTCCCCGGACTACCCTCATCATCCTCATCCTTGCCCCCACTTAATGGTTCATCAATCCCAGGAATAGGCTCTACCAGATCTGTATATCTCACAAAGGGATGCTCTCAAAACCATCGTGCATAGTCCCCCTCCATCCCTACATCTACTACTCCATCCTGTAATGCCCATGGTTGTGGTGTGTCTATCATCTACAGAAAAGCCTCTAGGCAAGCCTCATACTCTAGAGTTGGCCCCCATACTACTCTCTCTGACTATACTCAGGCATAATGTTTTGATCCCCGTGGCATGCCCTGCCGCCAACCAAACTACCTCACCACCCACCTGAAACAAAACCTCTCTATCACTGCAGATACTTGACCAAGAAAATACCTCAGACCAAAGAAATATACCATCTCATCATCGCCCTTAGCCCATGGCTCTGTAAACCTATAAGGTCTCCACACAACCTCATCAATGTCATCCAATATACATTGCCAATACTCTATCTTGCCCAAATGGGGTTGCATGATCGCACTAGAGTAAGTATACATGTACAACATACCTTGTGGCCTCTATTGCACACACACTAGATGAGTAATGGGCAAATGCTACCATGTCCATAGCTATAACAAAATCACCCTTGCTGATAGTGACGAGGCTCCATAATACACAACCTGATGTAAGTCATGATATAAGTGGGTCAAAATGAAACTACCCCATGCAAATCTCCATGGCTAATCCATCATATCCTATATCAATCGGCCCCATCCAATTGGACACCCTCGCCTTCAGTGATCTGGCAACAAAAATCCTCCTATCAATCTTGCTAAAACTATCGACAATGCCTCATGCTGTAGCATCTGAAACCATGATATGTTGTCATCCTTGAACAAATCTTAGAAAGCAGTGCCATTGGCGGTATGATCATAGTACACCAAATCCCCTATTGTCGGGATCTAAAATATTCGATATACATCCTTAGGAGTCATTGTCATCTCCCCCATCGGCAAATGAAAAGTGTTGTGGTTTGAGTGCCACTACTTGATCACAACTGTCAATAAGTCCTTGTTCACTCAGAACTGGGGCATCTATAGTAAATAAGTGAATCCACATCTGTCGATCACCTAGCAATCTACACTTGATAATCTACCTACTACCTCTAAGGGCCACAGATAAAATCCTTGTACCATGAGCTTTCACCCATGTACCTATTTTTCATCAAACAAACAAACAAACAATAATGTCAGTTTTCATCCCAAGTGATCATCATACATCAATCTACTATCTATATCTAACTACTTAGCTATTGGTTCTATCTTAGACTTGTTACTAATTCCTCTTTATCCTGAGTCAGACTGATTTATTTTCCCTACTCTGTATCCTGAATTGGGGCATCACTCTTTACCTATTTATCATCAAGACTGATCCTACAACATCACTTCGTGAATAACTGATCCCTATGGTTCACTCGGCATGACTGTCCCTAGCTCACAAACCTCAAATCTAGCCTTTTGCATTATCTTATAGTCAACTGAGGCCCTACACTTAGTTTTTTCTCTTCAGTAACCATTTGGGCTATTTTCAAGGACATACGCGCTACCAAATCACTCAAATGCGATTAAAACAGGAAGATGCACTACTTAACTGTTAAAAAGTGCTACTTCATCCATCGAATGCGCTTAACCATGGTTAAGTGCTATTATAATGCCTATATGCACTATTCCACAAGGCAAAAGTGCCCTTAGAAACAAATGCGTCAAAATATTACACATATGCACTATAGGACTAATTGGAAGCGCTAAATCATGCAAATGCACTACTAAAACCACTAAATGCACTATAATTTTCCTATATGCGCTAATTTGCCTAAAAACTAGGTTTTTAAAAGCACTGTTCTATCCCACATATGAACTAACAGATTCATCAAATGTGCTAAAATAAATCAAAAGCACTGAAAGAAATGGTAAATGCGCTAAACATATAAAAAGTCAATTTCCTGCCAAAATTCGTGCAAAATTCACCAAAAATCTAGGTACAAATGCAAAAATCGTAAAATGGAGGGTCTCGATGACTTATTGGGGCAACATAGTCTGTTGGATGCTTGTACCGATGACCCCTTTCGAATCTGTGCTATCGTAAAGGGACAACCATCCTCGCCAGCTCAAAGCTCCAAAATGCCAAATATCAAAAGAGAGAGTGAAAATGACAAGGGTAAAAGGCCTTTGACCTATTTAACACTCCTTGGGGGAATTTATATCACCTTTTCACCCTATTTGCCCAACATTGGAATCTTTTTACTCCCTTTTGCGAATTGGGTGTTGCACTAAATTAACTTGACCATCTTTATCCGTCAATTATCCACCATTTTAGAAATAAAATTGGCACCTACTTAATTTTTGCACTTCCATTTTTTGGCCAATTTCATTTCTAAGGGGGCAATATATCCATATCAAACTGAGGCATTCAAACTGGGGCATCAAAATATTCTGAAAAATCTAAAATGTTCTATCCCAACCAAAATTTCAAACATCAAATTAACCAAAACTAGGGTATCCAAGTAAAAACATCATAACATCAATCAAAAAAATCAACGACAATCAAGACATCAAACCATCGATGATCAGACATCAAGTCATCGACAATCAGACATCATATCAACCTTGAAACATCAAAACATCATCAATCATCAAAATTAGACCTAAAATCAGAAAATCAAGACAGTCTTTGAACTAATATGCTTCACATATTAGCTCAAAGAAGGGCATTTGTAGACACCCAAAAATTGGCAACTACTTGAATTATGCAATTTCGATCAATCAATGCAAATTAAGGAGGAAATAAGAAGAACATAACAAATTTTCAAATTAAAATCACATCAGGTCATTAATTATCTATCAAATCGACAAAACCTAAATCAACTTTAAAAGAGAAGAAAAATAATTCAAATTCATAAAATGAAATTCAAAAAGGGGGGAAGAAAAAGAAAAAGTGTTGGAAATAAATAAACATTTATTAATAAATTATTTGTTGGAAATATTCAATATATGATAAGTTACTGAGAGGGGAGGGGTGAATCAGTAACTTTAAATATTTCCTTTTAATTTACCACATATCCATCTAAGTTACTACATACATCAATACTGAAAGATAAAACATTCATCACACAAAAGAACACAATATTTTGGTGACCCAAAAACCTTCCAAATAGAAAACAAAATTGGGGTGGGGATGATACCCACAAAATTTCAATACTGCAGCATAAAGTTGGCCTGTTAAGGCTTACATTGACCACTTATGGTGATCTGCCTTGTTGGGAGCACAAAGGACTGCTAGGTCCACCTTGTTAGAGGATTTACAAACATACAATGAAGTATGCACTCAGTTAAGAGATTTATACAAAGACTGTTAAGTCTACTTTGTTAGAGGATTTAGAAACTAATTCACTTGTTAAGATGAAGCAATGGATCTACTTACAACTGATTACTAATAAGATCCTTTATGCATTGATCACCTTATGTGATGAATATGACTTTTCTGCCTCTGTAATGACCTTGTTGTATTCCTTGAACTATTGTTGATAATCTTTCGCATGTATTTCTCAAAAATATTTCATATTACATCGCTATTACTTCATACATGTGATATCTTACAATACACCTTACATATATACCTTTCAAATTTACAAAACTGCAAGTTCGACCAAAACACAAGTGAACAAATACATTACAAAGTCGGCTCAAAAGTAAATAACTTGGGTTCATTGAAGTGACTCGATGACCTTCTGATACACGATGTTCACTGCATTACTCAGCATCATCATGCACTCGGTAGAAGTGAAGGCTCGGTCCATACTAATCACTTGATGTAGTTCTGAACTCGGTAACCACTAGTGACTTGGTAGATGTAGTATCACTCGGTAGATACTGCACAGTGAGTTTACCTTGCTTCACTCGGTAAACACTACTTCTTTCAATGCTCGGTTTACACTGAATCTTCATGATACAAACTTATTGCTTGGTAGACACTGTGAAGCTTGGTAGACACTATTGATCTTTAAATTTGCCTATATTTGCTTGGTAGCCGCTATTTGCTCAGTGTAAACTGCTGAACTCTTCAAAGCTTGGTTAACACTGGAATGCTCGGTAAGTGTAGAGAATTAAGTGCTGAGCTCGGTAGCTATACTGATATGGATAAGTGTTGTCACTAATGACAATATTAACTTAATGCCAACATTATCCTCACAAAAGAGAAAATCTCCCTTTTTCATTTAAAAGAATTAGAAATATCCCCATTTATCTTCAAAACCAAGTCTGTTGGATTCTTCCTCTTGGTCCCTTATGAGATATTTTCAGTTTCACTTTCATCCACCAGTCAAAGGTGAAAATCCTAATTCTTACCCCAACCCCTTCCAAAATCCTATAAATAGGAGGGAAATCCAAGAGCGAAAGGACCCCAAGTTTTAGGCATCTACACTATAGGCACACTCTAAGTTATCATTTTAGCATTATCATTCTAGAAAATTCATAGCATTTTAACATTGTTTTTATGTTATTTAGCATCATTTATTACATGTTAGCTCATTGTATGCCCATTTTCATAGCATTCTAAGAGTTTTTATCCTCATATAATCTGCATTATAGTCATAGATCTTGCATGCATTCTTGTAGATTTGCATTCTAAGCATACTCATGTTCTAGAACTATCACTGAGATGCTGGTCTAGGAGCTTTCTTAGTAGTTGTAGTTAGAGAAACATGAAACATTAGTAGAATTTATATTTTGATAATGATTTCTTAGATTTAGTCTAGTTCATTGTTAGTCTATCTGCATTCTACATTAAAGTTTCATAGCAGTTGTAGTTAGAGAAACATGAAACATTAGTAGAATTTATATTTTGATAATGATTTCTTAGATTTAGTCTAGTTCATTGTTAGTCTATCTGCATTCTACATTAAAGTTTCATGACTATGCGATTATACTGTGTACACACACACACACACACACACACACACATATGTATATTTGTGCATGTGTATGTATGTATGTATGTATGTATATATGTATGTATTATATATGTGTGTGTGTATATATGTATGTATATATATATACACACACACGGTAAGATATAGAGTGCATAAATAGAATCAGTTGTGTGCAATAATTATAAACCTCAAACTTCTTAGACCAAATACAAATTAAGAATATAACAATGCATAATAGAATAAAAGTCAACATCATAACACTTATACCTTTGCCAAATCATATGAGAGGTTAGGGATAGACCAAGGGAGAGATATTTGAGGAAGAGATATCACAAAACTCATCTTCGAGTAAAAGAGATATGCATACCTCAACATGATTTCATTATAAATATGAATGTTGGTATAAAAATAAATTTTGTAGTCGCTCTCACTACTAAATTTGGACCCAAATTATGATGGCAAGCCATCACAATTGCAATGGACAGTCATCGCCCAATCGACATCATGAGGAATTGGCTCTTGTCGAATGGGTGTTGGACTTTTTCGTCCCAATTTGTGATAGAAGGGGTGACCATCCCAATTTGGACAGACATAGGTGTCATAAGTTGAGGTAAGTCATTGGTAGAGACTTCATTTTTACCATCCCAATTACAAAGGCAAGTTATTGAAAACGTCATCACAATTGCGATATATTTGTGACAAAATGCAATGAGTCCCACAACAAGTCATTAAAAATGGTCATCACAATAGAGATAGTCATGTGGCAAGAATGTTGTGGGACCGATGGCTAGCCATCAAAAGTGGCCATTGCAATTGCGATGATGTGTTGTATTAATATAAAAAAAAATGGCAACAAATGATGAATAACTATGATGCTCTCATAGCTCGCAGTAGATTCACAGAGTTAGTTGTCATGCAATCATAGGTTAATATTAAGCTACACTTGGTTTCAAGAATAGTTCAATATTTTCTACTAATTAGGGTCAACCACGTGAAGGTGGAAGCTCATTTGGCCCCAATCCCCACCCCTCCCTAACATCTAAATTCCCCATTAATATGTAAAATCTTTAAGAAAGGAGCAATGTTTAAAGTTTAAAAAAAGGGTTCCATATCTAAATTTCTTGTTAACATCTAAAATCTTTAAGAAAGGATCAATCTTTAAAGTACTTGGAATGTCCTCATCGCCTTCTGCTACTCTCAGGGGAAGTCTATCTTCATTACTCATGACCAATTCACCATACGGGTACATCCAGGAATGTCCTCATCGCCTCCTGCATAAAAAAGAATCTAATATTAGAAAATGCCCCCTAAGAAATAATAGTTCAAGTGAAATAAAAACATGAAAAATGACAGAAAAAAAGAGAAATCTACTTACCAATAGATGTTGTCATCGCATCTGTGGCCATGCTACCTGTTGAGTGAGTTTTATTATTTTTCTATTGTGCCAAGATCTCTTTGTTTATATGCATACACCCATATACACATATATATACATATAAATACATACATACATACATACATACATACATACATACATATATATCTATGTACATACATACATACATATATAGAGATCACAAGGGCACGACAATGAGGTGTTGATATCACAAGGGCATGACAATGAAATAAAGCAATCATAAAGGCACAACAATGAAATCCTAGATCTCCACTGATCCCCTCAATCCACAATATATATATATCTCTCTCTATATACATACATACATAGATAAATACATACATACATATACATATATACATATATTTACACATACATACATACATACATTTGCATATGCAATTTTATCACCTTGGAAAATAGTATTTGATCCTGCCCACTAGTAATAATTGATTGTTCATTTTATTGTACCTAATCTAATGACAGTTCTATAAGAATTTGTAGTCAACCTAGCTAATCAGCAACTAGACTAATTTAACTAGGTTATGACTTGTTTCTTTCTAAAAACATCTGTTATGATATGTTTTTCTAAAATTTCTTGCAAACTCTACCAATTTTTCCTAGTCTGCATTATTTTTGTGCAGGATCTTGAGCTAAGTCACTTAGCATAGAGAGTGAGTTTTATTGTTTTATTATTTGGATTTTGGAATATGGGTTTTGTTTTATCATTGGCTTTGTTCAAGTCTTGGTTTTAATGAAGTAACAAAGTCATTTATAGAGTGGAAAGGACTATATAATGAAGAGGAAACTTGAAAAATTGAATGTTGAAATGCTGAAATGAAATCTATCAAGGATCAAACACCTATGGCAGAGTTACAACACAATGTGAAGTTGATTTTAGATATTAAAAAAAAAAAAAAAATACAACATAAACCATTCTCCATGTTTTGATTGTGGAGAGCTGGATGTGAAAGAGGGTGGAGAGCTTTGAACAAGGGTGGAGAGCTCTGAACATTGGTGGAGATTTCATTGTTGTACCCTTGTGATTGTTGCATTTCATTTCCATGCCATTATGATCTTTGCATTTCATTGTCATGCCCTTGGTGGAGGTCAGTGGACATCTAGGATTTCATTCCCATGCCCTTGTGATCTCTGCATTTTGTTGTCGTACCCTTGTAATCTTTGTACCCTTGCTCTATGATTTTGATTTTGTTGCCATGCCATGCCATTATGATCTCTGTGCCCTTTCTAGCACTACAACATTTGGGGTCAAATTGCGACGATGATGTAATTTTTGGTGTTTGAGCCCAAATGTAGGAGTACTTGCTCTGCAATTTTCTTCAAGGGGAGAAGAGGTACCTATGTAAATGTTATTTTCTTTTCCTTTTAAACATGTATCTCTTTATATTTCCCCCAGAAGGTGATCACAAGGGCACATAAATGAGATGTAGAGATACACATATACAAACATACATATATACATACATGCATACATACATCTGCATATGCAATTTATCACCTTGGAAAATTGTATTTGATCTTTACTCAATCACCAAGAGATAACATAATTTGTAAGTACAAATTTATGCATACTTAGTTTGGTATGAATAGTTTCAATTGAATTCGTCTTAGGAGAGTGAGTCTACTCATGATGATAATAGATCCATGTATTAGGTCTTTAGATGAGAGACTTACAAAAGATTAGATGGTGGAGTAGGAGGAAGATGGTTGTGTGAATGGCTAATCAGACAAGTTGCAGAAAGTTAGGGGTGTTAGTTGCAAGTAGTTTCATTAATTTGATAAGGGAATCAACTTTCAAAATGGGATGATCAAAATTGGCATGTCCATCCTTATGATAGATGTCTCTATCTCATAATATTAAATTACCTCAAATGACAAGTGAAAAATTATTAAATATATGGAAAATTAGAAGAACATTCACCTATAATATTTTTGAAGGAAAAAAAATACAATAAAAATATAATTTGGTGGAAAAATCCATGAGCTATGTGGCTTCACATTGTGGCTATTCCAGTGTCTAGTAGTGGAAACTCTTCACGTTAAATATGAAGAGCTTGAAATTAAAAAAGATGACTATTAGAGATCTATATTTGTGTTCTAGTGATAACAAATATATAGTCTAATTTTAAGAAAAATAATAGTCTTAAATGTATATGATTAAATAAAATAAACAAGAGTACTAGCTGTAGCTATATCAGGGTAAACTTTAAGAAAGTCGCCTACAAAAAAAGATATAAAATATTGGCGAATCTTTCATTATTTTGAAAAAAAAAAAAATTATTGGTGAATCTCTCAATATTTTATTCTAAATATGATTAATATTGACGAATCTCAATAATAATGAGTTCATTAATCACCATGGAATATTACAAATCAAAAGTGAACATTATTTTACCTCGTGGAATATAATGAGGATCATTACATATACTTTAAATCAATAGTGCAAACCTAATATTGGTGATATATCCCTAAAATAACTAATAATTATGATAATTATTGGTGAGTTCAATTCAATTTCTCCAATAATATGTTATATTTAGGTGACTCAAATCTAATCATGTAACAAATATTATGGCAAATATTTGTGTTAAAATTTTTCAATAAAATAAATTATTGAGCAATTTTAAATATTTTAGAGCTAAATTTTATAAAATGATGGTGATTTAGGTTGTATCAAATCTTAAATTATTAGCCAAATTACTAGCCAAAAAAGCCTAAAATTAGCCAATTTGCGAATATTAGCAACTAAAATATAGCTTGACCTATATAATTATTGTATTACTGATTATTGTGATATTGCTATCAGGATTTAACTGTGTGATTTTGAGTCAAACTCATTGACCTATGTTTCATGAGTAGTGATTCAACATAAATCCATCTCTCATGAGAATCAATGGAACACTTAACACTCATTGGATCTAGGTGATGCTCACAGAGGTGAAGCACTGGGACTTCCTAGGAGGTCATCCATCCTAGTGCTACTCCATGTTGAGCGCACTTAACTATGAAGTTTCCTCCATGGTTAAACCCACTCTGCTTGCAACCCCATTTGAAAAACCTTCACCAAGTGTTAAGTGTTCTAATGAGTGCTAAGTGTTCCATTTATTCTCATGAGAGATGGATTCATGTTGAATCACTACTCATCAAACATGGGTCAATGAGTTTGACTCAAAATCACACAGTTAAATCCTAATAGCAATACAACAATTTGACTTGTGTAAATTATCTCCTACTTATCAATTATTGATTATGTTAAACAAAATGTTCAATAAAAAAACTACGAAGTAACATAAATGAATAATCTACTCGATCCTATTATGATTTAATGTGAATTCATCCAATCATTACCTAGACGATATTATGCACAAGATCTTTACTCAATCACCAAGAGATATATTTTTGCACACTTAGTTTGGTATGAATAAATTCAATTGAATGCAAGGATAATTACTTGTGTGAATTCAAGACATGAATGATTAATTTAATTTAGCACAAGTACTATGCAAATGTGTATGTATGCATGTAAAGTAGTTCACATAGTGAATTGACTTACATATATGCATGCACATATGTATACAATCATCATAATCAGTTATCCTTGAATCTGACCAAAGCTATTATATATGAACAAGTGATACATGTTTAGAAGGAAAAGAAAAGTACATTTACATAGCTACCTCTTCTCTCCTTGAAGAAAATCACAGAGAAAGGGCATGGAGATCACAAGGGAACAACAAAAAAATCCTAGATCTCCATTGATCTCCACCAACATTCAAAGATTTCCACCCTCGTTCAGAGCTTTCCACTCTCTTTTGCATGCAGATCTCCATAATCAATTAAAAAAAATGAGGAATGATTAATCGACAATCCACAATATCTCTCTATATATATACATACATACATACATGCATGCATACGTACATAAATGCATACATATATATACATACATATATACATACATACATACATGAAAACAACAATGCACATTCTAAGAGTTTACAACTGTTCAAAAAAATTAATTTTTACAAGAAAATGCATCTGAAGTTACTATGACATTGGAAACAATAGTTAAATTGGTGTAGTTGTTGATTAACTGGGTTGATTACTTCATTATTATATGATCCAATGGTAATGTTGGTTATTATTTTGACATAAATGAAAACATTATTATTATTCATTATTATATATACATACATACATGAAAACAAAAATGCACTTTCTAAGAGTTTGCAATTGTTCAACAAAATTAATGTTTTACGAGAAAATGCACCTGAAGAACTATTAGCTTAGAAGCAAGAACATGGTGTTGAAATATTACAAAAAGTGCTTGACATGAGAGGTCCACAAGTGAGGGTGTTGACCAATCTTGAAAACTTGAATGCTGAAATGAAAGATATCGATTATCAAACACCTATGCTAAAGTTACAACACAATGTGAAGTTGATTTTAGATAAGGTAGAGGCAAATATTTAGAAATTTGATAATCAAAATTTAAGGCATGAGAGCGAAGGAGAAGGAGTGGCTTTAAAAAGAGACTGCATGATAGAAACAACAACTAGACAACATAGAGGATATTATGGGAGCCACTAGATAGAATCTAGGAAAGTGTTGAGGTAGGTACTATGACATTGGAATAATTTGCAATTGTCTTTGAGAATTTACAGTTCAAATACCAAATGCTTATAAGAGTGTTTCGAGTATTGGCACAGTCTCCCTACGATAATCCCAAGTATCAAATGCTTATAAGAGTGTTTCAAGGTTGGGAACCACTTCAACATCCTTTGCATGGTTAAGAGGCATTTACATAGAAGAAGAAATTTCTTCTTCAACTCCTTACACTCAACTCTTCATTGAAGTTATTCTTCAATTCCTTACATATGAAATTTTATTACCTTGGAAAAATTTGTATTTGATCCTACTAGCTAGGAATATTTGATTGTTCATTTTATTGTACCTAATCTGATGACAGTTCTATAGGAATTTGTAATCAACCCAGCTAATCAGCAACTAGATCCATTTAACTAGTTGTGGCTAATTTCTTTCTAAAAATATCTACTATGATATTTTTTAATAAAATTTCTTGTGAACTCTATCCATTTTTCCAATTCTGCATTATTTTTGTGGAGGATCTTGAGGTAAGTCACTTAACACAGGTTGAGTGAGGTTTTTATTATTATTATTTAAATTTTAGAATATGTATGCTGCTGGATCAATTTTTCTGTTGTGCTAAGATGTAATAAGCACCTTAAAAAAGGTCTCTAAATATACATGTTCAAAAGGAGATATAAAGAGATACCTATTTAGAAGGACAAGAAACCAACATTTACATACCCTTGAAGAAAATCACAGAGCTAGGGCATGGCAACGAAATCACAAAGCAAGGGCACAATATGGCTGATGGAGACACAACCAAAGACTAGAATGAACACATAGGAAAAGGGAAATATTATTATCAATTAAAAATGCCCTATGGGATTACAACAGTATGATTTTGGAGAAAGAAATCCTCCACACAGTACCTTCTCTCTAACTCCACTAAGATCTGCCTTTACAATGCCAGAAATGTTCTTAAATAGACCCCAATTTGTTTAGGGTTAGGAATACATTCTAGAATATGCTAGTTGGCATCCACCACCAAAATAGAAGGTTCCAAAAGTCATGTTAGAAGTCGGTGTAAAATTAGAAGAATCCATAAATGGTAGTCTAACTTTCGGGAGGCATAACTTTTGAACCGGGACTCTGATTGACGAACCGTTTACATTTCTGGAAAGCTCTTGAAGTGCTCTATAGCCCTATGGACCAACTTTGTTCATCACCCATTTTTTGGCCCTATAAAAGGCTATTTAGTGCCCCAAATCTAACTTTGAAGTGCTCTTAGGAGGTCTCTAGAAAACTTAAAATTGTAGTAACTTTCTAACCGTAAAGTCTTTTGACTTGATTTTTTTCTGGAGTGCTTTTAATTACAATTATAATCATACCTCCAAATTAAACCCTCTAACTCATCATAATTTTGGCTCTATTACACAATAACCCATTTTTTGCATTTACATGTATCCCAAGGTGCTTAAAAACTCTAACCCAAAAAACTAATAATAGAACTATGAGAGTTGGAACCTTTATTTGGCCCAAATGGGTATCCAAAAATAAAAACACATTAAACAAAAACTATCTCTAAGCATATTTTTGGGTGATATAGGATTGACCTTACACCATTGGATGCTCTTTCATTAGACACCCAGGGTAGATTGAAAAGTGACCCTGTCACTTTATGGTAGAGGAAAACCCAAATGGGCAACCTCCACTGTTGATATCCAAGTTGAGTCCTCTATTGGTCGTCCTTTCCATTTCACCAAGTACTCTTCATACTGCCTATTTTTGGTACTCCTGCACACACGACTATCCATAATCTCTTCTATCTCCTCCTTCTTAGAAGTAGGAATTGGACATGGCTCCAGCATCAACCCCTCATCTACACCATCATCATGATATTCTATTAAGTCTGCAATGTTGAAGATAGGAGAAATGTGAATCTCATTTGGCAACTCCACCTCATATGCATTTCCTAAGTCACGCTTCTTCAAAATTTTACCGGGGCCAAATTTCTTCATCTTCAGCTTGTTGTAAGTACCCACTGGAAACCATTCCTTTCATAAGTGTACCATAACCAGATCTCCTACTTGGAACTCCTTATGCATCCTCCTTTGATCTGCCTTGGCTTTATATTGTTGATTCATCTTGGTGATGTGTGCATGGACCTCCTCCTGTAGGCTCTTGATATGTTCAACAAATTCTTTTGCCTTAGCACTTGTCCTCTCCCCTTGCTTCATTTTCCTTAATTTTGGTGCAGTCCTTAGGCTAATTCCATACACAATTTGGTATGGTGATCTACCAGTACTCCTATTTATAGAATTATTGTAATCAAATTCTACTTGTGGTAGAATCAAATCCCATCCCTTGGGCTTATCTCCCACTAAACACCTTAGCAAATTGCCTAGACTTATATTTACCACTTTGGTTTGTCTGTCAAACTGCGGGTGATGTGTAGAACTGAACCTTGATTCTATCCTCAACTTCTTCCATAAAGTCCTCCAGAAATACCCCACAAATTTAGTATCTCTGTTGGAAAAAATACTCTTTGGGAGACCATGTAGTCTCACCACCTCTCTGAAAAACAAATCTACAATATGTACAACATCATGAGTCTTGTGGCATGGGATGAAATGTGCCATCTTGGAGAACCTATCAACCACCACAAATACTGAGTCATTACCCCTTTGTGTCCTCGGTAATCCAAGAACAAAATCCATACTTATGTCTTCCCAAGGCTTTGATGGAATAGGCAATGGTTGATAAAGTCTAGTATTGTGACTAAATCCTTTGGCTACTTGACATACTTGACAATTCTGCACAAATTGTTAGTCTGTGGTGACTGATAAGGAAAGTACTGTACATACTTCATAAATTCTTTGGGGTTCAAAAATTTTTTTGGGCCCTATTTTATCGATATTTTGGGCTAACATGTAATTATTAATTATAACCCTAAAGCAGTTCAAATACTTGTATAAAAGGGCTTAGGGTTAGGGATTGTTTCATAAGGTGTGATGCGAAATTGGTTCTTGTGGCAGTATTGAGTTTTAAGGGATTACGAATTGTAATTAGTTTGTAATCACTGGATCATAAAAATATTGGACTTATTGTTTGGTGGACGTAGCCTAGGGATTGGGTGAACCACATTAAATCTTGGTGCCTTGTGTTCTTTTCTGCGTGATCTATTATTTTCTATTATTGGTTATATTTGCATGTAATTGTTATTTCTGTCTGTGGTTTAATCCTAACACAAATTTCTTCACATCTTGTGACATTTGAGGCCAAAAATAATGTTCTCTAAGAATGGCAATGGTCTTATCTCAACCAAAGTGTCCTGCCATTCCCCCACTGTGTTTCTCTTTGATCAAGTTTTCCCTCATGGAACTCCTTGGAATGCATAATTGACTACCCTTGAACATCATACCATCTTGAATCAAATAATCTAGCCACCTAGTTATGTATATAGTAACAGGTTCTTTACAAGCCTTCCACGTTTTAGCAAAATCAGGATCCTCTGGGTACAGATTCTTGAGTTCATCAAATCCAACCACTTCAACCTACATTACTATAAGCAACAAGTGTCTCATAATCAATGCATCTGCAACCCTATTAGACCTTCCACTTCTACGTTTCAACACAAATGTATAGCTCTGCATGAACTCTACCCACTTCATATGTCTCTGGTTCAATTTACCTTGGCTATTTAGGTACTGCAATGCCTGGTGATCAGTATACAAGACAAATTATTTTGGCAATAAATAATGCCTCCATTTCTTTAAGGCCTAAACGATTGCATAGAACTCCTGATCATAAACAGGATACTTCTTCTTTGCATCATTCAATTTTTCACTAAAATATGCAATAGGCTTACCTTCATGGCTCAATACAACCCCAATAGCACTACCACTAGCATCACAATCTACCTGGAACACTTTACTAAAATTAGGAAGTGCCAACATAGGTTGTTATGTCGCCTTCTTCTTCAACAATTCAAAACTCCTTGCAACTGCTGTAGTCCACTTGAACTCTTTCCTATCCCCCCTTATTGTTTCAGTTAGGGGTGTACATATGCCACTGAAATTCTTAATGAATTTCCTGTAAAACTAACTAGACCATGAAATGATCTCATCTTAGTAGCAGACCTTGGAGTAGGCCATTCCAAGATGGCCTTTACCATCTTTGGATCCATTTTGAGACCTTCAGATGACACAACAAACCCCAAGTAGACTAACTCTTTTTTTATAAAGCTACATTTCTTCAAATTAATCAACATTTTCTCTTCCCTCAACCTTTCAAGGACACTATGAATGTGAAATAAATTCTCATCCAAAGTCTTACTGAAAATTAAAATATCATCCAAATAGACGATAACAATTTTTTCCAAGAATTTCTTTAGTACCTCATTCATGAGCCGCATGAAGGTGCTTGGTGCGTTGGTTAGTCCAAAGTGCATGACTAACCACTCCTATAGACCCTCCTTGGTCTTGAATGCAGTCTTCCACTCATCTCCCTCTTGTATCCATATATGGGGATAGCCACTCTTGAGATCTATCTTTGTGAAGTACTGAGCTCCACTCAAGTAGTCCAGAAGATCATCCATTCTTGGCAAAGGAAACTGATACTTGATGGTTATTTTGTTTATAGCTCGAGAGTTTGTGCATATTCTCCACTCTCCATCCTTCTTTGGTGCCAGTACTATAGGTGCTACACATGGACTCAGGCTCTCTCAAATCAAACCCTTTCTCAATAGCTCTTGAACTTGTCTGTTTAGCTCCTCAGTTTCAGTAGGAGTCATCCTATGAGCAACCTTGTTAGGAAAACTAGCTCAAGGGATTAAATCTATCTGATGACTAATTTGCCTTACTGGTGGCGACCCTTTCGGAACATTATCAGAGATGACATCTCCATACTCACTTAATAGGCCTGATACTTCAGGTGGAATTTCACTACTACCTTCCTTATCTCTTATAGGAATCAAAGCATAACACATATGCTGATGTTTCATACCATCCAAAAAATTTCTTCCATCAACAAGACATATCCTAACACTATTGCATACCTTTTCACCTTCCTTTATCAAGGGCTTTAGTTTGTGGTGAACTCCATCCTTTATCAGAGAGTATGTATTTGCATGACCATCATGTACAACATGTCTATCAAATTGCCACAATCTTCCCAATAATAAATGACAAACATCCATTGGAATAATGTCACAGAGAACTTCATCATGGTAACTCCTAATCTTGAACTTCACCAAACACTGTTCACTGACTAGGACCTTATGATCATCCTTTACCCAAGCAATCCGATAGGGTTGGGGGTGTTTCTTCCTCTTGAGCTTTAGCTTAGAGACCATCTCTTCTGACACCAAGTTGTCAGTGCTACCACCATCAACAATCACATCACAACACTTATCCTCACACTTGCACCTAGTATGAAACAAACTCCTCCTTTGTCTAGGTTTAGTCTCACTACTTAGTAAGACCCTTTCATTTACGAGAACCTCTCCTCTTTCTGCATCCTCAGAATGTAATGATTGTGCATCCTCATCCACATGAACAATCCTTGCTTGATCATCAGCTCTCCTATCTATCCTTGTCATTGAGGGCATTCACATGCACGATGACCTTCTTCATTGCAATGAAAATAGGTACCATAGAAGCCTCCTCTTCCTGAACCTTGTCCATGTCGTCTGCCTCTTCCTCTATGATCTCCAAATTTTTGATGACAAGAGCAGTTGAAACCCTCATTCCTTTGGTTCCTGCTAGTACCGACATCTACATTTTTCTTCTGGGTCTCATTTTGGCCTCCAAATGACCTACCACCGCCCCTTCCTCCTTGACCGTGCCCTCTTTGCCTTTCATCAAACTTTTTGTTTAGCTTCTCTTCGACTGGCAGGGCAAACTGATATGCCTCTTCAATGCTAGTCATTCTAACCAGACTTAACTCCTCCTGAATGCTAGGTTGTAACACACTGAGGTAATGGGCAACCCTCTCCTTATTAGCTTCTACATGCCTTGCCCTAATAAGAAGTCGATAAAATTCCTTTGTATATTCCTGGACAATTTTTCTTGCTTGCTTTGACCCTTGCATTTTCTTGAACAAATCAAGCTCGTAATCAACAAGAATGAACTGCTTATTTAGTTTGTCCACCATGCGATGCCACCTTGTGATTTTCTCCTTTCCTCTTCTATTCCTTTCTAGCTGAATCTCTTGCCACAAAATTTTGGCATGGCCTTTCATTTTGGCCTTCACAAACTTAACCCTCTCTAGGTCATACTTAAAATACTCTAGTTCATTGATCCAATTGATCAACTCATCCAAGTTTAGAGTTTCCAAAAACATACCCACATCAATTTTAGGGCTTTTTCCAAGCTCAGAAATGGCCCTAAAAAGCCTCTCCTCTGACTGATTTAGGACTTCCTCTTCACCTTCCCCTTCCTATCCAATATTTTATTCTTCATTTTCTTCCTCACTTTCGTTGCCTGTGACAACATTCAGTCCTCTACGGATCTCCTCTTGCAATGATTGAACTTGTCTTTGGAGGGCTCTAACCTTAGAAGTAACAACTCTAGCCCTTCCACCATGTTCCCTTCATGGAGGCATCTTCTTGTCTCAAACCCACAACCACACAGTCCTGGTGCAAACTGCCTCACAGTCGGCACTCTGTCTACACACTCAAGAAAACCTGCTTTGAGACCACTTGATGGAGACACAACCAAAGAACATAATGAACACACAGGAAAATGAAATATTATTATCAATTAAAAATGCCCTATGGGCTTACAATAGTATGATTTTGGAGAAAGAAATCCTCCACATAGTACCTTCTCTCTAACTCCACTAAAAACTGCCTTTATAATGCCAAAAATGTTCTTAAATAGACCTCAATTTGTTTAGGGTTAGGAATACATTCTAGAATATGCCAGTTGGCATCCACCACCAAAACAGAAGGTTCCATAAGTCATGTTAGAAGTCGGTGTAAAATTAGAAGAATCCAAAAATGGTAGTCCAACTTCCGGGAGGCATAACTTTTGAACCGGGACTCTGATTGACGAACTATTTACATTTTCAGAAAGCTCTCAAAATTCTCTATAGCCTTATGGACCAACTTTTCTCATCCCATTTTTTGGCCCCGTATGAGGCCGTTTAGTGTCCTGAATCTAACTTTGAAGAACTCTTAGGAGGTCTCCAAAAAACTTAAAACTGCAATAACTTTCTAACTGTAAAGTCTTTTGACCTGATTCTTTTTCTGGAGTGCTTTAAATTACAATTATAATCATTCCTCTAAATTACACCCTCTAACTCATCATAATTTTGGCTCTATTACAAAATAACCCATTTTTTACATTTATACGTATCCCAAGGTGCTTAAAAACTCTAACCCAGAGAACTAATAATGGAACTATGAGAGTTGGAACCTATATTTGGCCCAAATGGGTATCCAAAAATAAAAAACACATTAAACAAAAACTATCTCTAAGAATATTTTTGGGTGATACAAGTTGCCCTTGCACTACTAGATGCTCCCGCATCAATGGCATCGAAATCACAAAACAAGGGCACAACATGACAACAAAATTGCAGAGTAAGGGCACAACACTGAAATTGAAAAGCAAGGGCATGACAATGAAACCCAAATATGACAAGAGCATATCAACCAAATCATAGAGCAAAGGCACGATAATTGAATGCAGAAATATCCATAACAATGAAATTATAGAGTAAGGGCGCGACAACTAAATGTAGAGATATATCATAGGAATGAAATGCACCAAGCACAAGGGCATGATGATGTTTAGAGCTCTCCACCCTCATTCAGAGCTCTCCACCTTCTTTTGTGCGTAGCTCGCGACACAATCAAAACAAATGAGGAATGATTTATGTCAGTTTTTTTTTGTTTATACTCTTGCAGGTGTCGCAATTACGATGCCTACATTGGTATTGTGATGGCGTTGGGGGAAATTGCAAAAAAAATAAAATAAAAATCAGCACAAATTACACCATCATCACAATTTGACCCCAAATGTTGTAGTGTCTCCATAAATCTCACTGCTCTCTTTCCTTATCTAGATCTCTGATGCCTTTCTCCCCCTTTAGGATTCTTACTTGTCTAGTTCTCTCCCTTTCTCTAGGACTCATCCTCCTACTTCCTTATACTTTTGAAAGCTTCTTAATAACCCTTTTTTACATAGGGTTTGTTTTAGGTTACCAAATGTGTGTATAGCAAAAAGGGTGCAATATTTTGTCATAGTCTAACTTTAGACCCTCTGCCATAGAAAGCTCCATGATTTAGGTATAACCTTCTAAAAAGAGGTTTGCTTCTTCCATGGATAACTAGGCCCAAAAGTAGTACCTAGAAACTAAACAAGATCTAATATTTCTAGCTCCAAATTTCTATTTTCTATCTCCACAACTATTAGATGCGCTCACATTTTTACCATGGCACTGGTCCATGAACTATGTGTTCAGATTCCAATAGGCACTCCTCTTGTTAGCATGGCTTACTGTGAATACATAAATTGAAGGTTGTTGCATCTTTGATAATATAAAACATAGAGTGTAGTCACAAACTAAAATTAAATTTTTGTATGCTTCACTTTGCTAATATCTCCGAGATGATTGTTTCCACTCTTTTGGTACCTTCTAGAAATTACCTTCTTCCACTCACAATATTAGATCAACACTTAATGGAAAGTATTGTTATTGCCAGGATTTATAATTTAATTTAATACTCAAAGTAATTATAATAAATTTATTTATTTGTTAAACTATTTAATCAAATATTTTTACAATTAATAATTGATTTTTTTTTTAAAAAAAAAAAATTCAGTACGATTGGTATTCTACGAGTTTTACATTATAGTGCTAGACATTTTCATATGCATTCATGAATAATACTATTTTTTTACAGATCTTTGTTATGATTAGTTTTACATATAAATAGACTTATTATTAATTTGTCATTTGTTTTTTTATTTTTTAATATTTTACATTTAAATAATTTATTATTTCATTTATCTTAAATAAATACATATTTATTTTTTAATATTTATTTATTTTTTTAATTATTGAATATATTTTTTAAGATAAAATTAATTTGAATATATTTATACTAAATCAAAATTAAAACTATTAAAGAAAGTGCATAATGTAAAAACTTAAATCTATATATTTCAAATATAAAGGTAAATTATTAAAAAAATAAACTTACGTTAAATTTATTGAAAAGACAATGTATTTAAAAAACTCACAGAGAAGAAAGGTAAGGAATTAGAAAACTCAAGTCTCTTTCCTTTTAAGAATTAAAGACATGAAAAAAAAATAATTATTACAATTTTTTTATTACTTTTATACAATAAGAATTATTATTTAAAATAAATACAACATTTATATTAATAACTAATTCTCATTTTAGATTTCTCACAAATAATTAAAAAATTAAATCATTCTTTCCTTAAAAAATATAAATTAATTAAAATTGACTTTCAAAATACAACATTGTTATATTAATTTTAAAATTATAGAATACAATCTATAACACTAAATATAAAATAGTCAACAAATATGTATAAGAATACAAAACAGTAAATAGTGACTAATTTATATAAATTTAGTAATTAACCTAAACGTCCAATTTTTTTAAAAATATTTTGAATCTATTTATAAACTACAAAACTTCAAATTTATGATTTTTTGTATAAACTTTACCAAACACTTTTAAAATAATTTATAAATTAAATAATTTCAAATGTATGATATTTTTCATACAACTTTAATTTTCAACTTATAATTAACCATATCATCATTGTTAGTAAATATTGGCAAATGTTTACAAGTCATGTTTTATGCACAAACCAATATTGGGACTCTAGCTCTTTGAGAGCTCTTGTTTATATTCTTCTTATCCTCCTCTTTCTATTCTTCTCAAGATCTTTTTCATCTATATCTTCTTTGTTTCTTCTTCTCCAAGTTTTCCTTCTCATCCTTTTATATTCTACTTCTTCTTCTTTTTCTTTTTCTACTAATTTTCTTTCATTTACGTCTCCTTTTTCTTCTTATGACCCCCTCCTTCTTCACCTCCTTTTCCTCTTCACCTTTATCCTCTTCCTCTTGCTTCATTTTCTTCTTCCTTTTCTTCTTCATATTTATCTTTCACCTCTTCCACCTCGTCGTCCTTTGTCTTAGGTTTCACTTTATTTGACTATTCAAACTTTAGAAGTATATAATTTTTTTTTATAGTATCCAAGTTTGGTAATCATTAAATTCCAAATATATGATATAATACTATTTATATATAAACATATTTCAAAATGAATATATATTTTAGTTTTAAAATACAAAAAAGATGTATCCTCTCTCTCTCTCTCTCACTCAATCATATGAACCTAATGACAACATGTAGTAATAGATTCCAATTATATATATTAAAAGTATCAAAAAAAATTATATTGTCTAAGTTTGGTAATAATTAAATTCTACATACATAATATAATACTCTATATATATAATTATATTTCAAAATGAATATATATTTTAGTTGTAAAATAGAAAATAGATTTATGTACATTTTCAAATGTACATATACTTAAATTTGTGATTTAATAGATAATTATATTTTACATCTCACTAATTAAAATTAAATGTTTTTCTATTGAATATTGAATAAGATCTTCTAACTTGATATTATATCTTACATAATGATTTTAGTTACATTCTTAATATTTTATTCACATTGTAATATAATATATAATTAAAAATATTAGCTATTACATTAAATTCATAAAGTATTTGAACAAATTTTTTAAATTCTAGTTTAATAGTCTCTTTAATACAATCCAATTGCAATTTTTTTTAATGTATTTTAAAGCATAGAAAGGGTCATGCTCAAGTAAGGGGAAGGAGGAATTAAAAACTTATAAGAAAAGGAATTACTTTTAGATCTTTTTAACCATTCACACTATAACATTAAAATCAGAAAGAATGCATTTTTTACATAGATTTGAACCTACCAATCATATAAGCACCTTTGGATGGTAAGAACTCAACAAACAAACAACCATCTCAGTATAATAAAATGCTAGGTTTTATTTTTATGCAGTAGTCAAGCCCATCAAATTAGAAAAGATTTATAATTATACCTTGATGGTAAAGAAAACACAGTTTAAAAAATATTTTTCAAATTGTAAAATCAAAGGAAGCAATTCAAAATTCTTTAAATTTATCGTGCATTGCCCAAAAAAACTTTGTTGACCTCAACTTTCAGAAGGTTGAACATTCCAGTAGATGATGTGACAATTTTGGTCACACTTTGCCGAGTTAATAGCCTTCGGCTAGATGAATGATACCAATAATTAGGAAGGAGGTTCTATAATTAAAAAATTAAGAGAACCAATATAGTATTTGAACATTGCAAGAAGAGATTATTATGATCTTTAGGGATAGATGCAAGCTAAGATGGCACAATAGATAATTGTGAATGTAACTTTGGATTGTTGTTGTGATTCTCCTTCAAGATTTTAACAAGAGTAGCCTACTCCAAGATAATATTAGAAAATAAATTATGCATAATCAATTTTGTTAGTTGAAAAGAACTATAAGATTGGCTTTACTTCAAAACAACCATATGTTTAACAAGATACATTGCCAATAAGATTTTGAAACTATATTAAATAAGCATAGTGTAGGCCTAGAGAAGTCAAATTCTAATTTAATGTTTAGCTAAATGTGGCTAGATTAAAAGTCATGGTTGCTTGCCAATTTGATGATTATGTTTGTAAGTAGAGAAGGCACATTTCATAGTTTCTATCTTGAGACAAAAGAAACGCGTGATGGAGTGATTTAGAAGAAAGGTGAGATGTTCTCCCACTGTTATTTTTTAATGAAACATCTTCCATGCTAAAAATTATGTTTTGGCCTCATCTTTAGAATTTTATACAACTTGAGCTTTTATACTGACCAATTCAAACTCAATTTTAGATTTAGTCTTGGCTAAATTTGGGTTGGAGGGAGGATTTTAAGGTAAATTAATTTGAAGGGGAAACCTTCTATATTATAACTTGGACACCACCTCCAATATTTAAATAAATTGCATGAGACAAGAGTAGAAAGCTTAAATTGAAGCTCCAAAGGAACAAAATCTTGAATATTGTGAATGCCATTGATAAGAGTTTTAGACAAGTTGAAGTTATTCTTTAGTTGCATGCCATTTTTCCAAGGTAAGAAAGTAAAACTCCCATACATCCCTAAATTCCACTATGCCTTTTCTAGAAAAGGAGTTTGTTACATGTATCTGAGAATCTATAGATAGAGGTTGTTCTTGGAAATTAATTAAACTATTCCACTGAGCAAGATAAGAAAATAAACTTATGTCACATATGAGATCTTGACCTTTCCATTTAAGAAGAGGAGATACTAGTTGCTAAGCTTTTCATGCTTAAAAAATGCCTAGAGGCTTGGGGGATTGAAGTACTTATCCATAAGATTTGTATCTTTCTATCTAATCACTTTTCAAGTAGTATTATCTTTGTTAGTAGCAATCGCATACCTTATAAAGGAATTTTCGTGGAGTTAGTCTATGAAGAAATCTAGTAATCTATTTAGCAATGAGGCAGTTTCCTTGTCTGAGGTTTCAATTTGAAATTAGCTTTTTCAAAATACGATCATTATTTTATGCAATGACATGCCAATGGGATTGAGTTCTACATCTAGTAACATATACTAAGGACATCTTCTAGGTCACAAGTAAAATTGAGAATTATTATCAACTATTCAAATTTAGTGCAACTTAAAAGTGAAGAAATATAAAGGAGTAAGAACTTTTAGAAATATTGAAGACTCAACCTTGAAGGTTCACTTTAAGGTCTGAGTCTTCAATTAGATTAGAATAGATAGATGTTGAGACTTGTCCTTGAAGGTTTGCATGACACATCTTTCATATATCTTGTTGTAATTAAGGTTGATGCCTCATTTTCTAAATTGATGCTCAACTCGTAGATTAGGGGATTGGTGTCTCATGTAGGTTGGTTCCTACAAATCTAGTCAAGGTTATGTGTCTCCATATTGGTTTGTAATTTATGAGGTGGGTGTCTATAAAATATTGTAAATTCTTTTTTCAATTTATGAGTTAGGATTGAGGTAGTAGATCTAATAAGGTAGAATCAAGTGACAAGTGGTCAAGACTACCTTGATTTGCAATTGTTGTTGTAAATAAGTATTTACTATTTACACTTCACTTAAGTTTACTTAGGATAATGCATATTCACATTAGTTGTCATATAGACACCTAGGAGTTTTCATATTCATATGAGTTGTCTTGTAGACAACACAATAGTTTGCACTCCAATTGAGCACATGTTGTCTACTACATCTCTTTATGTGGCACACCTTTGTCTTCTTATCCTCTTATTGTTGCACATACATTCATGCACAATGGATGATAATCCACTCTTGGTGGACATGTGCTTAGTTGTAATGCTTATCTCTTGTATAACTCCTAGACATATCGGTTGTCTTTATATACAAGGCACTTTTATGATGTATTCATCTAAAATCTATTATCATGTGATCATTAATGAGATTCTCATATGATCATCTATTGTCTCTCTTGTGCTTGTAGATCTTGGCATTGCATTATTGCCTTATGAAAATTATTACATGGTATCAGAGCCATAGGAGCATACATTTGCTAACTATTGGAGAGCTTCATTTTGCTTCATTTTGAAGGGCCACAATTTAGATCTAGGATATCTACAATTATTGGGAGTGTATTGAGGAAGATCTCACCACAACATTGCATCCGGATGGCCATTTCAGTGAATTTTGACTGTAAATTTTCCTATGTTGGGAAAAAGTCAAATGCAAGGATTTTTTTAAAATACAAATTGGACTTGGAAGCCTGATCTGCCAATTTGGAGGATTACATGGGCTGGGCTTAACCAACTCACTCAAAGCTTTGACTGCTTGGAGTGTTTGCAGTGGGGCCCAACCATAATCCTTCCACTTAACATTTGTCATTTACAAACTTGGTTGATGGATCTCATCTTGCATCAACTATTCAACTGTCAGTATGGTTGTTTGAGTAGTTGATGGTATGTCAGACAATGATGCCTCTTTTCAAAAAATTCTCCTCCTGCACAATAATTAAAAGTCTACCCAAATCAAGATGAAAAAAGAAGAGTGAAAGCTTGAATTTAGCAAATAGTAATCTAGAATGTTCTAACCTTAAGAAATCTCTCCTACCATTTAAAAGCCAAAGGAATATTGCAGTTGGTTTGATTATGCTCTCTGATAACTATAATTCATCCATTCTTTTCCAAATCTTTGGACTATAAACTGTTTGCTACTATGTTTTTATTGATTTTTCTTTGAATGGTGCATGGATACGAATACGTGCATCAAGTAATTGATTTCATGTATATAGTGAAATCATCATAGAACAAAATTTTTGTGACTACTTTACAAGAAAATTGTTCCACAAATAACGGTCGTGCAGACAACAATCTTGCATTCTTTAGTGTCAAAACTCTAACTCTATTTGATAATGCATACTAGAAAGACATGAGCAAATTTTAGGGTATTTTGCATCCTCACAAGAAATTATTGAATAATGGTCTAGTGGATGCTCAATAGCTCATGTTACCACATATAGTGCTCATCAAAATGCCTTCTTCAATTATTTTTTGACTGCAACAGTTAAAGAAAGTATTGTCAAACCTCTTCTTATATAAAAAGAATAGTAGATGATTAATTGATGTTCAAAAATTTAATAATAACAAAGAAGAAAAATAAATAAAGATAGAAAAAAAAAACCAAAACATCTAATGACATAGAACAAAACAAAGGAAAAATTGAAGACTAAGAACAAAACAAATTTAAAAGAATTAAAAACAAGGCAAGAGCCTACAACACAATGGTAAATTGTGAGCCTCTTATCTGGGAGGTCTTGGGTTCGAATCTACTTGAGGATAATAAATAATAATAATTAATCACAACACATAATAATTCTAATGAATCTTGACTTCGACCTCTTATTGATCAATTTAAAAGAAAAAAAGATTATAAAACATAATTATTAGTTATTAATATAATAATTTTAAAAATCTAACAATTTTATCTGTAGATTAGAATAAAACATATAAACATATATTGAGAACAAACAAAGAAGAAAAAAAATAGAGAACTTAATTGCACAAAATCAACTAAAATTAAAAAGATTTGAATTTTTAAATGATTAAAACAAAAAATATGGGAACAAAAGAGAAATAAATGATTAAAAAGGAGGCAAAATGAAGGAAACAAATCCTAATATGCAATAAAAATGAAAAAAAAAATGAAGATGAGAAGAATATCATAATATATGTGTATGTGAGTGCACAAATGTATCTATTTTTAATGTGAAAATGAAAAGAAAGAAAGAAAGAAAGAAAACAAGAGCTTTGCGAGAACTTCACTCCCTACCTTGAGGTAATTAATAGTCTATAAAGGATTTCTGTAAAAAAGAATTTATTGAACTTGATGAATGAATTTAAAATAATTTGATTAACTAATTTTTGAGTAATTATAAATTTTTAATTTTTTTTACAAAATAACAATGCTAACTAAAATTCTCTAGACCAAATATTTTCAGTAACTAAAAATTGTTGAACATTAGCGCAAAGATTGTTTGCTCTTTGTTATTATTAATTGATATAGTTTATGAGGTTGTTATTTAGAATATTTTATAATTATATAAGAATAATCTTTTACAAATCTTTTACATTAGGATTTATCATTTCAATAATAATTCAATTTAAACAAGTATGATAATGTCTATTTTGTTGTATATTTTGTAAATTTAAAATTTAATTGTATATATTATGGAAATTTGAAGACATTGTATTACATTGAGAATATCTACATTTCTAAATCTAATTTTTAAACTTTTAATTATAAAAAACATTTTACATTAAATAACCTCTTTATTACAATCAAGAAATATCATGTACTTCAAATTAAAATTTATATATTAAAAATAAATTAAGAAATCATTTAATGTTTTTTAATAATAATTTTAAATGAAAACCAATAATTTATTCATTTAAATATTAAAATAATTTTCTAATATTTCATCCAAAACCTAACATAAAAAACCAAACAAACAATGTAGATTTTTTTGAAGTCCTATGAAAACTTCGACTAATTGGAATACACATTGATTACATAAGCCTTTCATACTTCACCTTAACCAAGAAAAAAATAGGAAAAAACAAAAACAAAAAGAGCTTTCTCCATTCATCTTGAAGTAGATAAGCAGTGAGAAATTGCCTAGTGTCCATACCTGCTATTAATTTATTGAATGGAATTGAAATAACAGTTCACCAAGCATCCAAAATAACCTACAAATAAAAGTAAAAGGAGGAATAAGAAGTGATTGAAATTAAATTACATTTTGGCACAACAAACATATAGAGGTGTGTAGGCAAAATAATTTGCTCAATGGATCCTTTGCATCTTTTTCAACAATATCTTCTTTACAAAGGCTCTGATTGTTCTTACCTCCATAAAAGGTCGATAAAGGCTTCTTGGAATCATCTATGCTAGGTAGACCTAAGAAATCCATATTGCTATTGGAGAAATTGTGAAAGGGAAAATAATTATTACTAGAAAAAAACTCATACTATTGAACCCCAAAACCAAATCCATAATTTCCATGAGAATGCGGAAACAACCATAGGTAGTGGCTAAATGGAGGAAGAAAAATTAGGGGCACCTATTATCCTTGAATGAAGGGGTGGGAAAGATTTTGGAGCTTCCAGAATGGCCGGGAAATTTCTAAAAATATTTATGAATTTTTAATGTATTTTTTGAGTAAAAAAAACAATTAAAGCTCTACCAAAAAAATAAATGAAACATTAGCTTCCTTGGAACATGGGAAGAATCTTTAAATAAAGGAAAGAGAATAGATAAAGCTCCAACCATGGGTAGAAGTGACCACCACAAAATAGCCTACAGACCCCATAATGGAGAACCGAGCCATGCAAATATGGAACCAACACAAACAAATAATAAAAGAAATTGCTATAGTCATCTTGAATGGCATCCCAAAGTAAGAATAGCTAGCACTATCCATAAGTAATGCTAGCTTGAATTTTAAATCTCAACTTTATGATCAAACCAATACATTAATTCTAGTTCTTAGTCATGCTAGCTCATGACGTCCAAACCTAGTACGTGCCAAGGAGAAGAATATCATTACAGATAATAGTAAAATCATATCCAACATTTTAATATTCAAGGTGCCAGGTAGAGGTGGGTAAAAAAAATAATGTTAGTTCGAACATGAAGAAAATTGATTTAAAAAATATAAAATTATTTGCCTACAAGCACATTAGAATGACAAGGGCTTACTTGAAGAGATAATTATTTGCGTCAAATAGGGCCATGGCTTAAATTGCCTTTTGGATATCTAGATTCAAACCCTAAATCCAATTCAAATTAGTAGGATTTCACTCTCAAAATTTACACAATGCAGGGGAAAATTAAATGTTAAAGAAAAGGGAGAAACTATGGCTATTCAGAACAATAGACTCTACCTCGATATTTTCTTGAGTTGTAAGAAAAATATAAGTGTTCTACAAAAAGAAGAATTTGAACTTAAATTTTTTAGAAACCATGACATGTTACTTACCCAAGATTCTAAAAATTGACTAAAAGAAAACCCTACCACAGAAGATGTGACCTCTTAGCAAAGTTGGACATTGTAGAAACCTGGAGGTTGCGAGTGAGAAAATGATGAGGCTGCTTTATATCCTCTCCTAAAATAATAGTATTCATTCCTCATTCAAAGACACTTGTTTGCATGAAATAATGTCATTTATTCAACATGCACAAAGGAGATCGTAAATATTAATGTTGTTGGCTAAGCTCCACCATCATGTCATCCAAGTATGTGGAGTGTGCATTGTCATCCAAATGTCCCATCTTATTTTTTCCTTAATTTTTTGTAAGAGAAAACAAAAAGACTATTGGCAAAAATGAACACACCCAATAAGAAATAAAAAATAAGAATATAAAAATTTCATTTTAATAACACAATTTACTTAAACTATAGGACAAGTAAGATTATATGCAACTTATAGATTTTTGGAAGAGTGGATTAATAGAAAAAAGTAACTCAAAAACTATAGTCTCCTTCCTTTATAGTAAGGACTAATCAAAATGTGAAAGGGGATACAAAGAAGAATGTCTTATTCTTATTACACTCATTCATTTTTCTAGTCGATCACAGAGAGTGATACTAGGCATTGATGGGGCAAATAACACAATGCATGGATAAGCATTTTCGTACATATTTTATTTTTATATAATTTTTCTATTTTAGATATTTATGTTAATTAAAAATAAATTTTTCCATCTACATCCTTGACTATCGTTAGGCACATTACTATAAAAACTATAAGGCAAGTACACACCAGTACAAAAACTTATATTTGTTATATCAATGTAATTTCACAACTATTCATTGCATATATTTTCTATTTTGTTGGTCCATATATTATAAGTCTACAAAGCAAGATGACATATGACGAATTAAGTGTTGTCATTCATTTTTAGAGTTCATTATAATTTTAAACTACAAGATTATATTTACTTTCATGCTTGTAAATAAGAACCACATATTTAGTCTAGATTAACAATCACCTCAAAAGATCCAAAATTTAATTGTAAAATTTATAATCTCAAATTAACTTCTATTTATTATAAACCTAAAAAATTAATAATTTTATATATGAATAATTTAAGATCTACTTGATGTAATGTCAATTTCAAGATATAGATGTTTTTCTAGCCTATATTGCCTGTAATACATATTAGTCTAAATTTCCAGAGTGTAATTTAAAAAAAAAAAAATTGAATACCATCGTAAAGGGTAAAGATTAAGGGATTCATTTTTACTCAGTCAAAATGCCTCCCTCCATCTTACTGTCTCTAATATGTCGTAGGATCTTGAATGACTGAAGTATTACACTTATTCTAACTAGAAATCGGTTGAAATGTTATGATTTTTCTTTGCAATTGATACACTTATTTGTATCCATCAACTATTAAAAGAAAAATCAATAAAACCACAACATCAAAAAGTTTACAATGAGAGATTTCTTGAGGCAAGAACATTCCAGATTGCTATTTTCTAAATTCAAGCTTGCACTCTTCTTTTTTCATCTTGATTTGGGTAGACTTTTAATTATTGGGTGGGAGGAGAAATTTTTGAAAAGAGGCATCATTTTTTGACAGACCATCAACTAATCAGACAATCGTACTAACAATTGAATGGTTGATGCAAGATGAGATCCATTAATCGAGTTTGTATCAGTGTCTTCTACGTTCTGAATCTGAGAAGCATTTTGAGCACAATCTCTTAGTGTGGGAACATCATTTGCAACGAATCCTCATTCTCCGGCGAGCTCAAAGGTCATTGAATATGGGATCACACAATTCTTCTTGACATGAAAACCCAATCTACTGAAAACATTACTCACAATCAACATTGTGGAGATGACTGCCTAATCTGCATCGAGCTTCCATTTCAGCCATGTGATTCAATAATCTCTTGTTGGTGACTTCCCTCTAGGCAATGGCTAAAAGGTAAACTAAAATATAATGGCTATGATGTATATCTCTAACATATCATACATGTCCCATGCATACAAATTTGGATGGGCGTACTCTACTATCTTTTTGCACTCCTGCAAACAGGCCCCCTCTGTCAAATTTGACAGTCGCAAACTACGGGTAACGGGATATCATGTCATCTGAAAAAAATAAAAATACTTGGCAAGTTTTGGGAAATAAAATTAGTCCATTTTCCTTACACGCATGTATGATGTATCTTTCATACATTATTTAAGTCCTCTTCTTAATTACCAAAAAAATAAATTTACTAAAAGCTTCCATGATTTAAGAATTAGACATATATGAAAAGCTTTTTTTATGATTTTAAACATGATGGAATCCTTATACATTAACATAGTGTAAATAAATCTTGAATTAAATAAAAGAAAATTAGATGAGAGAATTAGCTTCTTTTTATTTATGTGTAAAAAAAGGAATAATTTAATATAATTAAAATATAATTTTTTAAAGTAAGAAAATTTAATTATTTATTTTCTTATTACAAAATTTAATGGTGATTAATTTCAAATATATATAAAATAAGTCTATAATTTTAATACAATTCATATTAAAACACCAATCTACTATGAGTTCAATTCAGAGTTGGTGTTCATTTCCTTTCAAAATTGTAAAACAAAAATTTTAAAAATAAGAGAAAATTATTAGATCATTTTATTGAAATTATATTTGTATGAAATTAATTTCTATAATCTTATATTTTGTCTTTAGTTCTTTCTAATTTTAAAATATTCTTTTTATTTTATTATTATTGTTTATCTTTTAATATTTTTAATCCAACTTATAAAATCTCTTTATACTCTTATTATTTTCCTAGCTTATAGATTAAAATTACGCTCTCTACATTAGGAAAAGAAATTGCATCCTCATGCTATAACTACAACAATTTGACACAGTCTAATCTAAAAACTATGTACAACACTCTAAAAAGAATTAGGAATAATTATTCCAATTCACTATTTGATATTTATTAGTTTAAGTTGATTTTTGTATTCAACAAGTGCCACATAATGGCACTGTCATTATTGTTATAATTAATAGAATAAATATGTATTATATAATTATAGTAAATAGAATTAATATGTATTGTACGTAATTATAGTTAATAGGATACATATTTATTATATTTTATATTTTAGATAGAATAGACTATTATAGTTAATAGTTAATACTATTGAATTATATCTGTTATATTTATAGAGTATTTTAAAATTATTTCCTTTTATAATACCAAAATATCTTAATTAATATATAAATTACATTATCTTATTTTGTTTATAAACCAAATTTAATATGTTTTGGTATAAATTATATTATCTTATTTTGTTTGTAAACCTAATTTAATATGTTTTGGTACATTATAATAAAATGAAGAGAAGCATAAGTTATTAACTCACTTTTAATATATAATATATTTATATATTTGATGAGAATGCATATTTAATTTTAGATTATAATTTTATTATTAAATCTAAAAGATAATAAACTATTTTGACAAAATTCCATATTTATATTTTGATGTATGTCTATAACTGTTCATGCAACTAAGGAGATGGTAAAGTCTAGATATATTGATTTTACAAGTGTTAATTAATTTAACTTTGATAAAAGGGGACCTATAACATCTAATGAATTGAGCCAATTAAAATTCATAAAAGTTTATTTTAAGAATATTTTTAATTGATAAAAACTATATAAATTTTAGAAATATTGAATAACGTAGAAATAATTGAATCTAATTGTTGGAAGTTTGCAAAACTAATTAGCTAATTACGAAAAGTGAATGCAATAGTACGTGCAACAAGTATAATAACACTCGTTTTCAATGTTACTACATATTTGAAAAAGTGTCAAGATTTGTGATAAAAAAAAGGACTTTTAAAATATTTAAGTAAAATTCAAAATTCAACATATATCATAACAAATTTACATGAAATTATGATAGTTTTACATAATATAATAAACATGTAATTTCTTTAATCTATAATAATGTTGAAAAAATTACTCACAAATATTTCAAATGTCAACCAATCGATCCTATGAATAAACCATGCTTAAAATATTTTTGTTACATGTAAATCTAAATTTCTATTATATATAAGCTAAATATAAAAATATATAAAATTATTCACAAGATTTTTTATATTTTTAGAAATACTTAAATAATTTAACTGTTTCAAATTGAAACTTATATTAATTAGTAATTTCAAACTAATTTTAATAAATATTTAAAAATTAATAGTAAATTCAATAATGTTATAATTGACAAACTTTCGTAACATTTTTTTTAATATAAAAATAAAATTAATAAATGTTATAAATCTTTACTTGTACACATTATTTGTTAAAAAATTGAAATGAAATTCAAATTATATATTTTGAATTATTCACCCTTAATCTATAGATTCAACTTTTAATGAACAATTACATTAAGCAAATCTAAATGCACTAACAATATTTTCTAAAGACAATAACTACTGAAATTAAACCAATATTTATCTCAAACATGAAAAACTTCCTTTTAAAATGCCTCAAATATTAAAAAAACAAAAATTATTTCATTTAGAAAATAAATTATAAAATTGGATCACAAAAGTCACACACCTAAAAAATAGACAGCTTTAACTTAAAAAAAAAACTCTTTGTGTATCCAAAAAACCAACACTGTATTTCTTTTTTTAAGGCAAAAGTGGTAAACTACTATATTATTAATAAAAATTGATTCAAAAAGGTCAGCTAGGAAAGAACCACTAAGAAAACCTAGCATCATTCCATATATTTACAACTAAGAAGATATATAGAGTTATAAAAGAAAGCTACCTAAGAAGCGTAATATGACTACAAAATGGGGGATTATCAGCCACCCATGATTACGCCAACCAGTTACAATATAGAATAATAAAGATCTTATCAAGCTCAACATTGTCCACATCACCTAGTAATGGAACTTCCTCAGCCTTTGGTGGTATCCAAATCCGGTAATTCTTCGGCAGCATAACCCTATGTTGCTTTGACAAGTATCGCAAGGGCCAACAACATCAATTTGTTTCGACATTTTGAATAGGATGACTGAACTGCAAACTTAACTATGAATAAATAGCCTTGTCAACAACTTTTTTGGGTACTTTAATTATGATAAAAAATGGTGAATCCCCATCCATATGAGCTTGCAACAAATTGATGATATGGAATTAATATCACACCTAATAAGCCATGTGATCACTGCAAAACAAATGTCAATCCAAGTGCCAACAAATTGTACTAACATAGTGGCGTAATACTGCTAGAACATTTCGCACAAACTGATATTGGCCTTCGACTGGAACCTTGATGCGTAATGATATTATTATACTTGATGGCAAGTGGATTTATCAATATCAATATTTTTTTAAAGTTCATTGTATTTATCAATCAAAGGCAATGGATGCAAGGATCAAAAAATTAATCCATCGCAACCCATATTTGATAGATAATCAACAACTCGATTACCTTCCCAAAATGTATGAGAAATACTAATTTCTTGACAATCACCTAAAAGTCTCTAGACTTGAGTAAAAATATAATTTAATTAATAGGAATATGACTTCCTATAAATGCAAGAATTTATAATAACTGACGAATCTCCCTCAATATGCAGCATATGAAAATTACCTCGCTTGGCTAAAATAAGTCCCGCTAGTAGAGCTTGCGCTTCTGCCATGTTATTAGTACCAATGGGTAAAGGGGATGTAGTTTTAGCAACTACTAATCCTAGAGAATCCCGAATGCATGCTCCCAAACCCAACAATCTGGATTTCCTCTAAAAGCCCCATCAAAATTCAGCTTCCAAAAGCCCTCAGAGGGAGAACACCAATGCACCTCTTGGCGAGATATTGAAGAAGGAGATGGTTTGTATAATTTCCAACCATAAGGAATAATTAGCTGTCTCCATTCCTAGATCATTGTCAAGTCCCAAGATGTTACAATAGGATTAACATTGTATTTCTTCATTATGCCTAACATAAAGGAAATATCATAAGTTTATTTGATAGAGGTTTAATCGATAGCTTACTCCTAATATCTAATCTAAGTTAAAAGACATGAGCAACCACTTTTTTGGGAACCACCCTCATTCCTTTCCTTGTGCTAAAAATATTAATTTATCTGATATATATTTTTTACCCCCAACTTGTAGCTGTTAGATTTGGCAGAGGGGGCTTGTTTGTAGGAGTGTGAAAAGATAGCAGAGTACGTCCATCCAAATTTGTACGCATGGGATATGTATGATATGTTAAAGATATACATCATAGCCATTACATTTTAGTTTACCTTTTAGCCATTTCCTTCCCTTTGCAGTTGGATCAATCTTGTGTTTGATTTGATTGCAACTATTGGCTGTGAACCAAACTTGACATAAAATCCACTTGGCATCTAATTCTTTTCATTGTGTTTTGTAGCATCCATTTTTTTGTTTCAATAGTTTCCTCAGCAGCGTGTTGTCATGGACTTCCTCTGTGGTTAGACGAGATCCCCTCTTATTGGGTAGTGGCTATGGTGCAACTTATATGCACCTAGACTAGTGTTAAATAGTCTTAAGTCTTTAATATATAAATGAAATACACTCAAAAGAAGTGCATATAAGTTGCATCATAGACAGTGCCCTCTTATTGAGGAGCTATCCTCGAACCAATGATCATTATTCATTCATTGGATCCTTTAACATTGGATCTAGTATTGCAAGACCCTTGATCAAGCTTGGCGATAACTTCCTCAACACATGTGGACATTCTTTTTGGTCACCCCTAGCTTCCTTTCCAAGAGAACATTGGTGATTTTTTCAATATTTTTTTTGCATTTTGCAAAGATATTGCCAAGTTAAAATTGATGGACGTTTGAATGTCATTAGGGTTATTAATGTTTTCATTGGCCCCTTTCAATTAATTTTCATAACTTAAATTATCAAACTTCTAAAGTTTGAGGGTAGTTATATTTTTGTATTGCATAAAAATGTAAAAAATGAAATAAACACTAAGCAACTAATGCCTATTCCTACATGATCATGCAAACCTCAAAATATGGAAGTAAACATGCAAATAAGGATGACATGAAATCACAATTGCCTAATCTACTCAAAATAACACTAATGCAAACCTCATGAAATCACCAAGTGGTTGATGATTTCATTGTTGTGGGGATGTGGTTGCTCACAAATCTTGCAGCATAACAATGGGCTAGATAGTGCTTTATATTGAAAGATGAGGAGAGGGCTCTCCTTTTATAGGAAAATAGACGGTTGAGATTGAATGCAAGATTGAAGGGTTAGGATCTCTTAGGATCAATGAGGTGTCCATGAGGTGGAGACCAAATGGACTCCATGTGGATTAGGGTTTTTGACCATTCAAAGGGGGAAATATGCTCACACATGTGTGAGCAACCTTTGATGGTGACATGATCAATGACAAGTGCAAGAGGTGTGATAAGCATGACTTCTCACACATGTGTGAGACACCTTGATTCTCATGCAAGAGGAAAAGTGTGCAAGAGGCATTGAAGACATGAGGGGTGTGAAAAGTGTGAATGTTCCTCACACATGTGTGAGTACACACTTAGGATTAAAAGTGGATTAGCAAGATGATTAGGAAAAGTAAGTGGGATTAGGAAGTGGGTAGGTTTAAAAAGATGGGTTAGTTAGGATAGTGAAGTTAGGTGAGGATTAAAGTTAGGAGCCATGTGCTCAAATAGGATTAAATGTAATATTTAATTCCAAGTGGGATTAGGAAAGGGATTAATTAAGTAAATGAAGTACTTAATTAAAGTGAATGGGTTAGGATGCAAGTGGAAAGACTAGGATTTAAATAAACCTTAGTTTATTTAAATCAAGGTAAGGCAAATATAATTAAATAAATGCAAATTTATTTAATTAAAGGTAGGGTAATTAAATAAATAGTAAATATCCATTTAATTGGCTAGGAAATGGGTATTTGGACAATTTTAGGTGTCTACAATTTTTTAATTATAAATTTTTGTATTTTGATTGGTTGTACCATACTTTTGTGGGGTTTTTGTGATTTAATTTTTAATTTAAAAATTGTCTGACTGACAAGTTCTAGAACTTTCGACAGAACCAACTCAACATTTATGTTTTCTTTTTGGGGGGCTTCTCATATTGCGAGCATTTCTAAAAGCACATGTCTAAAGTTTGAGGCTAGTTATATTTTTTAAATTAATTTTTAATTATAAATTTCTGTATTTTGATTGGCTGTACCATATTTTCATGGGTTTTTTATGATTTAATTTTTAATTTAAATTTTTTTTGACAACTGACAAGTTCTAGAACTTTCAAGGGAACCAACTCAACATTTATGTTTTCTTTTTGGGGGGGACTTCTTGTATTGCAGGCATTTCTAAAAGCACATGTCTTAGTTGAGATTTCCGACAAGGCTTCTTCATCCCAAGCAATAATAGTTTATTATTATTAATTTTCCTCCTACCCCACATTAACATCTCTTAGGTATTAGTATTATAAATATTGTTTAAAGAAAGTTTAAACTAATAATCCCCCCTCATTAGGAAAACCCTTGATTTATAATTTTAAACTACATGGGCATTGAGGGAGAATGATAAAAAAATATATGCGAGAGACATTTCACACATGTTCAGTAATAGGGAACAAGAGATAAGTGACTATACATCCAACTTTCCAAGGCATGGTTTGGTGAAAGTTAAATGATTTTGAATAATAATCTTATTTTAAATCCAAGAATAAGTATTGTATAATTCTAGAATAGATATTAGGGGTATGAATTTTTATTTTTATTTTTATTTGAAGGTGTCTGTCTATTTTATGGGAAAATTTATTGTAGTCAAAATCTCATCCTGTAAAATAATAAATCTATAATATGATTATGTAAAATCTATTTTTATTACATATAGTAACTAGTTTGACACTATATTACTCAACATTTAATCTTTTATAGTTATACAATTATTATTTTACCTTGTCTCAGTTACTATTTTAGAATATAGAATGATTTTAACTATTCTTCTTCTAATCCATTTTCACTATATATTTCAACATTATAATGTGACTAATGTTAATATAGTATTTGTTATGTTTCCAAGCTTCCATTTTATAGGTTTAACTTAGTTTTTACTTTTCACTTTAATTCTAAAAGGCAAGGACTCTAGCTCACAAAGAGCTCTTGTTTTTATTGTTTTCTTTGATGGGTGGGAGACTGCCATATTTTAGACTTTTTTTTTTTTTTTTTTTCCTGACATCAACATGGATTTGAAATTTCTATCCCTCACCATATTGATTTTCAATTTGGTAGTCCAACTTCAAGAGGCCATAAATCACTCATCTGGACTCCAAATAAGGCACAAGTTTTTATTTATTTATTTATTTTGGCCTACATTTCCTAAACTTTCTAGTGGTGCTACTATTTTTTGGTTTTGGTGGACAGATTTTGCAGAATTGGCAGATCTTGGTGATTGTACTTATCTAATCCCGCATTTTACAAATTTCGAGGCTTCATTTGAGCTCATCTAGACACATTTTCAAGCACGATTTTTTTGAAAGTTCATGATTTTTGGTTTACTTTTTAGATCTAATATTAGTTTGGAGCCATTGTAAGTGGATATTGTACTTTCAACATTTGATCATTTTTGGCCTATTTAGCACTTGTAATTGCTTAGATCCTTGAGAGATTTGGTGTCTTATTTACTTGAGTCTACTATAGCTTCTCATTTTCTGTTGTAACAATCAAAATCAAAAGTCCACTTTGATCCATTTTGACAAGTGACTATTGCACACACACTAAATATAAAGTGCCAAATCATCTTTTTTGGGGGGGGATTCTTTGATTGAGTGAAAGGGGTGGCGTGTCTTGTATTCTCCTGTCTTTTTTGATATTGTGCTTTTTATTTTGCATTATGAGATTTGCAAATTTAACATCTCATAACTATGCTACTTGGAACGTAAAAATGGAAGTAAATTTGATGGGATTAGATTTACTTATCCATGCAAATGGCAATGCAATAAAACATGTTGATGATGCGAATAGTCAAACACAAAATGATTGGCTTGAAAAGAGAGATAAGGCTTTGGGAACCTTGTTTCAATATGTCTCAAGTCCTATCAAATATCACATCAGAAATAGTAAGAATGAAAATGAAGCTTGGGATAAATTAAAATCCTTGTATGGGAAAGTAGATGAAGAAAGGGCCTAGATCATTGAGAATAGCCTTCTCCAATTAGAGCCTAGAAACTTTGACACCATGTAGGAGTATCTTGCTCAAGTAGAAGTCTATAGGGCACAACTTAATGATTGTGGTGAACCCATTAAGGATACAAAGTTGATCACACACATTATGAATCATCTTCATACTGAGTGTGTTGCCTTTGTTTCAAGTTATAATACACACAAGTTAACAATGGGTGATGTCTTCACTAAGCCTTCATTTGATTCATTTACAAGAATGTTGGTCTTAGAACAAGAAAAGTTGGTATGTATGGGATTTCTCTAGTCTTCTAAGTCTAAGGCCTTGGTAGCTGGTAAAGAAAATTAAGGAAATCAAGGAGACCAAAGGGTCAGAATTCCAACAAGAATCAAAAGTAGTGGAAGACTAAGCCACAAGATGAGACACAACAATCTACCTCCAAACAACAATCTACCTCCACAAAACAATCTTCCTCACAACAAGACAAGTCTTCTTCCTGTAGACAGCTAAAATTGTCCAAATCCCCTTTTCATGACCAATTAAATAGATATTTATTATTTATTTAATTATCCTACCTTTAGTTAAATAAATTTACATTTATTTAATTATATTCATCTTTCCTTGATTTAAATGAACTTAGGTTTATTTAAATCCTAGCCTATCTCCCACCCCACTTGCATCTCAACCCTTTCACTTTAATTAAGTAAAGTACTTTTTTTACTTAATTAATCCCCTTCTGATCCCACTTGGAATTAAATATTAAATTTAATCCTATTTGAGCACATGGCTCCTAACTTTAGCCCTCACCTAACCTCACTTTCCTAACCTAACCCATCATTCTAAACCTACCCAACACTTAATCACACTTACTTTTCCTAATCACCTTGCTAATCCACTTTTAATCCTAAGTGTGTGCTCACACATGTGTGAGATATGCTCACACTTCCCACACGCCTCATGCCTTCCACACCTCTTACATGTTTGTCCCCCCTTCACATGAGAATCAAGGTGTCTCACACATGTGTGAGAAACCATGCTTCTCACACCTCTTACAACTATCATTGACTATCACATCAAAGGTTGCTCACACATGTGTGAGCATCTTCCCCCCTTTGAATGGTCAAAAACCCTAATCCACATGGAGTTCACTTGGCCTCCACCTTATGGACACCTCATTGATCCAGAGAGATCCTAGCCCTTCATCTTGCATTAAATCTCAACCATCTATTTCATCTCATTTCCTATAAAAGGAGAGCTCTCTCCTCTTTCCATGAAGCACTATCTAGCCCATTGTTATGCTATAGGATTTGTGAGCAACCACATCCCACAACAATGAAACCATCAACCACTTGGTGATTTTGTGAGCTTTGCATTAGTTCTATTTTGAGTAGATTAAGCTATTTTGATGTCATGTCTTCAATATTTACATGTTGTCTTTCATATTTGAGGTTTGCATGAACATGTAGGAATAGGCGTTAGTTGCTTAGTGTTTATTCCCTTTGTTATATTTTTATGCAATACACTTCCAACAATAATAAGAAGGGGAACAACTTCAAGAAGGAAAATAAAAAGAGAATGAATTAAACTCTAAATTGAATGCTACATGCAACAATAATAGGGAGTGCATTGGATTTCCAAATGTCTTCTTTCAAAATCCTTTCACAATTAACAATGGGACAGTGAATTGAACTCAAATGCTATGATAATGGGGAGTGCATTAGATTTCCAACAATCTTATTCTTGAGATAGAGATGATAACAGACAAAATTAGGTTAAGGAAACACAACCAATAATTTCTATAAATAAGTAAACAATGTTGAAAAGGAGCAAATAGAACTCCTAGGAAATTATGAACCCTTTTGCAATAAATTTAAGGGGAGAATGACTTGAAACTAAAAACAAATAGTTCTTACATGATTGATCATAATTTATCATCATTGATTGATGATTAGTTATGCTAAATGGAAATTAAATTAAATTGATTGAGGACGCAAATAGATAGGATTTTGATTGATTGTAGATACAAAAAAGATGGATATGTACATCATACATTTCCATAGAAATTAGAGCTATATAATATACAATTGGGTTGTTGTATGAAACGAAAAATGGATGGCCTTGAATGAATTAAAAATATTATTAAAACTAAATGTTGTGTAATTAACAAAATTTTATATATTTTTTGCAACTACAATTAAAATGGAAAAAAAACTGAACTATTAGAACTTCTAAGTTGGAGTGGACTTCCATGACATTAATTGCACAAATTGTTTCATGTTAGATGAATACTTAATGACATTAGCAACGACCTATTGAAAATAGATTGATACAAGTATGATAAATGTGTTTCAATCATTGTTTTGTCACTGATGTCAAACCTACTATTTGCTGGTAAGATAACTACTTATATGATTTAAGTACTATCATTTATTTGATTGATGAAGAGGATTTGATCAAATGATGTAATAATAGCACCTAGAGGAAAGGTTGAGTTATGATATGAAAAGGAGTACAAGAATTAGCTAAGATAGTGATATCATAGTGCATTGATAATCTGCATAAGGTTACAAAGATTGGTTGCACTAAGCAAGTTTAGAAGAACAAGTTAAATAAAGTTTTTCTACCAAGCTTGATCGAGTGGATAGTAGGTGCCGAACAAAGTTAGTTCAAGCCAAGCAAAAAAATAGTTGGTCTATTTTAGTATATGTTAAGTAAAAAAATTGATGTCAAGTAAAGTTTAGTTGATATTGAGCACTAGTAAACTTTAGTTCATGCCGAGTGATTTTATAGAGGATGCCGAGAAATGTAGTATGTGCTGAGCATCAAAAAGCTAGTCAATGTCAAGTGTCATCATTATTTGAAAGATTGTGAATTTGATAGATCTGAGTTGACAAGTTTGTTTTCTTGGATTATGTGAACCATTTGGAAGATAATATTGATGAGCTGGTGGCACAAAATCCATGGTAAACTATTTTGAGGCAAATTCAAAGAGAATTGAAGGAGAAGTTTCTAGAAAGTGATGAAATGAAATAACAGGTAGATTCATTGAATCCTACCTAATCTATTCTAACCCTAAATTGGATGATGGAGAATATACGACAAAATATCTTAATTCTCTATCTATAGGGATGACTAATCAGAAGCAAAGGTTGTCATGTGCGAGAACCTAAGGAAGACAAGGAGTCTAGGGTATTGCTTTATTCAGTGACTTGAGTGAAGAGTTTGCATTGGCAAGTTGAGCAAGAGGGCTTAAGGGTATGGATGCTTGAAGGGTGAACAAGCTATTAGAGCTAAAGTGTGTGAAAGCCAAGCAGAATGGAGGATTAAAATAGAGATCTGTAATCTGCAAATGGAGTTGTAAGTTGTTACTAGATCAAGCCTTACTATTACTCTCTAATAATTATATCAGTCTAGGGTAATTCCTTTGGATTAAGCTTGACTTAACAGTCATTTTTAGATCCTTTAACTGGGTGACATTCCAAGTGAATGGTCTTAAGTCCTCTAACAAGGCTCACTCCTAACAGGGTGATTGAAATCCTTTAACCGGGTCACACTTAACAGTGTGCATTGCAACCTTTAACAGGGTTGGCCTTTCATAGGACATCATTTTAGAGGTCTGAGAAATAGTAGCATGTTACTGGTGGTTTTTCCCAAATTAGGTTTCTATGTAAATTATTGTGTCAAGTGTGTTATTGAATTTGTTATGTTTCATGTTTACATTTTTGCAAATTGATTTGACAGTAACCTACAAGTTTTAAGTGATTGCATAATCTTATGGATGCATGCATGATGATAAATGTTTTATGGGTTCACTAAGTTGTAAATTTTTTTAATAGTACATCTGGACCTTGGATAACTGATTCACTCCCCCTCTTAGTTATTCTAAATTTTTTTGACAATTAGTATGAAAGGTATCTGCTTAAGAGGACTAGTTTGAAGGTACTAGAAGCACAAAGATTAAGATGTAAAAAATAGAAGTACCCAAGCTTAATAGAGATAAATTTCTTGCATGAAAAAGTCTGATGAAGCTACACCTTGGAGGACTTGGAGATCATGCATAATCTACCATTACTCTTGATCATACTGATCCTGCTAGAGCCCTAACTACCGAGGATCTAAAAAGGAAGAAAGAACACAACTAGGAAATATTGGAGATTGCCTCTATCCTAATCTATGCTGAGTTTGATGCTATCAAAAGTCTTGACAATGTAAAGAAAATGTGGGATGCTCTTCACATCATCTATGGAGGAGACAAGAATGTTCTGAGAGCTAAAGCTGAAAGTCTCAGAGGTAAGTTTGATGATAGAAGAATGTAAGAAGGTGAGAATATTGCTCAGTATTACTCTAGGATAAAAGATGTTGTTAATGCAATAAGAGGAGCTATTGGTACAATAGATGATGATACAATACTAAGAAAAGTTTTGAGAACACTGCTACCTATATATGCTATTAGAGCTTTTGCAATACAAGAACTAAGATGTGTAGTAGGGAATATTCTAACTCTTGAAGGTCTGGTAAGTAGACTCACTGCTTTTGAGCTATCTAACTTTGATAATTACAAATATGAAAATATTGAATCTGCTTTCATAGCTAAGCAGTCATAGAGGGAACTTGATGAGAAGAAGAAGAAGAAAAAGACAATGTGTCTAGTGACAATGATACATATGAGGAGGATGTAGATCAACTTGAAGCACTACTGGAAAGGAGATTTCATAGAGGTAAAAGCAAGTTTAAAGGTCAATTACCTATCATTTGTTTCAATTGCAATGAGGTTGGTCATATTGCTATTAGATGTCTAGAGAAGAAGAACTATAGAGGTGGTGACAAGTACAAAACTAGAAGAGATGAAGGCAACAAAGATTACAAAGACAAAGGCAAGAAGTCTTGCTACATTGCTGAAGATGAAACAAGAGATGAATCTGATGAACATGATGATGAAGTGGTGTATGTTGCAATGAAGGATGAATTTGATGAAGATGAGGCAACTGCACTTGTGTCTTGTTCATTACCTTGAATTGTTATGATGGAAATAGTGTAAGATTTGGTAATGATGCATCATATTTGATAAAAGGAAAAGGTTCTATCAAAATCATAGAAAAGATTTTATGTGACAATGCTTACTATGTTGAAGGAATTAACTATAATCTGTTGATTGTGTCACAACTGAATAATTCAGGATGTAAGGTTGAGTTTGAAAACAAGATTGCTAAGATATATGATACTGATGGAAAATTGATTGGAAAGGGTGATCAAACTAAAAGTAACCCATTCTACCTTGATATAGAGGATGGTACTTGTTTAGTTGTAAAATTTGATGATGTGTGGCTATGGAACAAGTGGTTATGTCATGTTAATTTTGATAACCTAGTTAGTATCAATAACATGAGAAAAGTTAGAGGTTTTCTTAAGTTGAAGAAGCCTGATAATATAATGTGTAAAAAAGGTTAGTTAGGCAAGATGACAAAGTGAAGTTTTAAGAGTAAAAATCATACCTCTAAAGAAATACTAGAGATTGTTCATACTAACTTGTGTGGACCAATTGAAGGGCAAAGCTACAAAGGAGATAAGTATATTATGCTGCTTTTTGATGATTATTCTAGAATGATGATAGTTACGTTTCTAAAATATGAATTTGATGCTTTTCAAATGTTTAAGTAGTACTTAGCAAGAGTTGAAAAGGAAATAGGTAAAAGTCTAAAATGTTTGAGATATGATAGAGGAGGAGAATTTACATCAGATGAGTTTGAGATATTTTGTAATGACAAAGGAATCAAAAGACATACATCTGCTCCTAGAACCCCTCCAAAAAATGGAATTTTTGAAAGGAGGAATAGGTCTATAATGGACTATGCTAGGGCACGCATGATGGAGAAAAATGTTGCTTCGAAATATTGGAGAGAAGCTGTAAGTATAGCTATCTATACCTTGAACTATGTACAAGTCAAGAAAGGCACTCATTCAACACCTTTTAAATTATGGTATGGATACTTACTCAATGTAAAATATTTTAAGGTATTTGGAAGCAAATGCTATATTCTCAAAGATTTTAGGAATGGTAAACTAGATGCAAAAAGTGAAGAAGGTATATTCTTAGGTTATTTCATAAGAAGTAAAGCTTATAAGTGTTTAAGTACTAACACTAACAAAGTTGTGGAAAGTGAAAATGTGAAATTTGAAGAATATACAAAAGTATATGAGGCTGAACCTATGAAGGAACTAGAAGAATACAAATCATTTGTATATTTTTATGAAGGTATGCCTGCTAAAGAAGATGCTACAAATCAAGTTACAAACCAACAACAAGTTTCAGTGACTATTGAGTCACATACTATGAATGTCAAATTACATTCAAGAATCGAGCTACATTTAAGTGCCGAATTACAAAATGAAGTTGAGGCACATTCTAATTCTGAGAGTAGTGTACATGAAAGAAATGTTGAAATACTTGACAAAGATGTACATAGTTATTCAAAAGTTGAAAGACCAAATGAAGAAACTAGAGCTGAACCAAGATTGTCTAAATATGTCAAGAGACATCATCCTGCTACACAAATCATAAATGGTACATGTTTGCTAAGCATGAAAGAACCCAAAACAGTGAAAAATGACTTAGAAGATGTGAACTAGAGTAAAGCCATGGAAGAAGAAAATGAACAAATTGAGAAAAACAAGACATAGACTCTAGTTCCTAGACCATAAGACAAAAATGTGATTGGCACCAAGTGGGTATACAGAAACAAGTTAGATAAATATGGTGAAGTAACAAGGAACAATACTAGTATGTAAAGGATATGCACAAGAAGAAGGAATTGGCTATGGAGAAACATTTGCCTCTGTTGCTAGATTGGAAGGGGTAAGAACTTTGCTTGCTTATTCTGCATACAAAGGTTTCAAAGTTTATTAAATGGATGTTAAATTTGCATTTTTGAATGGTATATTAGAGGAAGAAGTTTATATAGAGCAACCAAAAGGATTTGTTGATGTTAACAATAAAAACATGGTATGTAGTTTACACAAAGCTTTATATGGTTTGAAGCAAGCACCAAGAGCATGGTATGAGAGTCTTCATAATTATCTTGTGAAGATTGGATTTAAAAGGAATGATGATAACAACAATTTGTACTTGAAGACAAAGAAAGATGAAGGTATTTTGTTATCTAAAATTTTTGTTAACGATATTATATTTGGAGGTCAAGATACTTTATGTAAGGCTTTTGAAAATGAAATGAAGCAAGAATTTGAGATGTCTATATTTGGAGAGATCAAGTTCTTTGTGGGTTTGCAAGTATACAAGATGAAATATGGTATAAACATCACTCAGTCAAAGTATGTCAAGAAGATACTGAAAACTTTTGGATTGGAGGATTCCATGCCAGTAAGTACACTTATTGTAACATGACATAAATTGTCAAAGAATGATGATTCAGCTAAGGTGAATCAAATGTTATACAAGTCTATGATTGGAAAATTGCAATATGTAGTACACAAAAAACCTAATATTGCTTTATCTATAGGGATAGTTGTAAGATTCTTTTCTAATCCCAGGGAGAATCATTTGATGGTAGTAAAGAGAATAATGAGATATCTGAAAGGAACAGAGGGATATGGTATATACTACTAAAAAATGAAAAAATTGAATTAAGAGCCTATATTGATGCTGATTGGGCTAGAAATATTGATGACAGAAAGAGCACCAGTGGAGGATCATTTTTCTTAGGCAAGAGGCTGGTTACATGAACTAGCAAGAAATAAAATTGTATTTCACAATCTATTGCTGAAGCTGAATATGTTGTTGCTATTGTAAATTGTACAAACATTATATGGATCAAATAGCTGCTCAAAGGTATGAAGGAAGAAATTACTGAACCACTGATACTTTATTTTGATAAAACAAGTACTATAAATACATCAAAGAATCATGTGATGCACATTAAGACTAAGCACATTGCAATCAAATATTCATTACTTGAGAGAATTAGTTCAAGATAAAGAGGTGAAGATGGAATATGTTAATACAAAAGAGTAAATTGCTGATATCTTCATGAAGACACTACCCAAGGATGCTCATGAGTATCTAAGAGGTAGACTAAGGGTGATACCCCTATCAAAGGCTATCTAAGAAACAAGAGAAGTGCCCTACATCAAACAAGTTGATTGACATATGTTGCAAATTGATCTAGTGAATCTTACTTTAGGAGTTACCTAAAGTAATGAAAGAGTTGAAACTACAAATTACTCACAAGCAAGGTGACAAAGGGAGAAACTGAAGAAGTTCATATCTGCATATTAAGATGACAAGTCTTTGGCATTATTTTCAAAAAGGGAGATAGTAGCTAAAAGAGGGAGATAGTAACTGATCAGAAGAGATATTGTAAATAGACATTGTTAATAGCACATGAAGGAGCTGAACAAAAAGGGAGGAATCCTAACACATGGTATGAGGGAGAAATTCTGATTTTTGAGAAAGAAAGTGTATATGTTGATTACATCTACCTAGTAAGAGGAAGATAATGTAGAAGGAGATATAAGAAGTAATTCAGAGGGAGTCATAAGGATGATTTGAAAGTCTATTGAAAGTTGCTAATATAGGGAGAGATTTCAATACAAGGAATTCTTTTCTTTTTGGTATTTTTTCATTCTTATTGTTTAAATTGAGTTAGTTTGGTTTGTCCTCAATGCCAAAGAGGGAGATTGTTGAAAACAAATTGATACAAGTATGATAAATGTGTTTCAATCATTGTTTTGTCACTGATGTCAAACCTGCTATTTTCTACTAAGACAAATGCTTATATGATTTAAGTACTATCATTTATTTGATTGATGAAGAGGATTTGATCAAATGATATAATAATAACACCTAGAGGAAAGGTTGAGTTATGATATGAAAAAGGAGTATAAGAATCAGCTAAGATAGTGATATCATAGTGCATTGATAATCTACTTAAGGTTGCAAAGATTGGTTGCACTAAGCAAGTTAAGAACAAGTTGAACAAATTTTTTCTGCCAAGCTTGATCAAGTAGATAGTAGGTGTCAAGCAAAGTTAGTACAAGATGAGCAGAAATTAGTTGGAGCCAAGTAAAAGTCTATTTTAGTGTATGTCGAGTAAAATAGTTGATGTCGAGTAAAGTTTAGTTGATTTTGAGAACCAGTAAACTTTAGTTCATGCCAAGTGAATTTACAAAGGATGTCGAGCAATGCAATATGTGCCGAGCATTAGAAGCTAGTCAATGCTAAGTGTCAAAATTATTTGAAAGGTCATGAATTTGATAGATCTGAGCCAAAAAGTTTTCTTTCTTAGATTATGTGAACCATGTGGTTGATAAGATTGATGAGCTGGTGGCATAGAATCCATGGTAAATCATTTTAGGTGAATTCAAAGAGGATTGAAGGAGAAGTTTCTAGGAGGGGATGAAATGAAATAAGGGGTAGATTCATTGAATCCTACCTAATCTATTCTAACTTTAAATTGGATGATGGAGAATAAATGACAAAATATCTTACTTCTCTATTTATAGGGATGGTTGGTTAGAAGCAAAGATTGTCATGTGCAAGAATCTAAGGAAGACAAGGAGTCTAGGGTATTGCTTCATTCAGTGACCTAAGTGAAGAGTCTGCATTGGAAATTTGAGCAAGAAGGCTTAAGGGTATGGATGCTTGAAGGGTGAACAAGCTATCAAAGTTGAAGTGTGTGAAAGCCAAGCAGAATGGAGGACTAAAATAGAGATCTATAATATGCAAATGGAGTTGTAATTTGTTATTAGATCAAGCATTACTATTACTCTCTAATAATTGTATCAGTCTAGGGTAAATCCTTTGGATTAAGGTTGGCCTAATAGTCATTTGTAAATCCTTTAACCGGGCGATATTGCAAGTGAATGGTCTAAAATCCTCTAACAAGACTCACTCCTAATAGGGTGATTAAAATCCTTTAACCAACTCACCTTTAACAAGGTTGGCCTTTCACAAGGCATCACTTCAGAAGAGTGAGAAATTTTACTAGTGGTTTTCCCAAATTGGGTCTCCACGTAAATCATTGTGTCAAGTGTGTTATTGAATATGTTATGTTTCATGTTTACATTTCTACAAATTGATTTGACAGTAACTTGCAAGTTTTAAGTGATTGCATAATCTTATTGATGCATGCATGATGATAAATGTTTTATGGGTTCACTAAGCTATAAATTTTCTTAATAGTACATCTAGACCTTGGATAACTGATTCAACCCCCTGCCCCCTCCTCAATTATTCTAAAGAATTCTGACATAACCTAGGTAAATATTATATCTTATTTTTAATTCAACACTTCAAAATACATTAATTAATTTATATTAAAAACAATTATCACAAAAAATGAACCTATATTTTACTATTGAATATAGGCCCCGACCCCCTACTACTCTAAGGGTGTTACTCTATAGTGCACCCATTTAGAATACAAAAATAAAACCACACTCTATATTATATGAATGAATGAATAATTTTAATGATATCCATAAGACCAAATGTTCTAAGGGACCATAGGATCAAAATCTTACTCTAACTCCAAATTCTAATCCCTACTATGCAACGTGACAATCAAACTAGCAGTTTTGTTAGTATTATCTTCTTCGAAGAAGGTGCACATATTGTCCTCCCTCAAATTGATTTCATACTGAACCTTGATATCATCATATATTGTTTAACAAAATGCCATTCACAAATTTGTAGTTCACCCTCAAACTAATTTTGTATTAAACCTACTATCATCATAAAGTCTTTAAAAAAATACCATTCACAATTAAAAAATATTCATAATTTTAAATACAATAATTAATATACATTAAAAAAAATGCTAGTGAAAATCATCCTAGCTATTTTTTAAGGCATGAAGATTTCTCCTAGACTCTTAAATACTTCCTTTTGGACTAAATTTTTAGTTGGGGTGGGTCACTCTTAAAATTTCCGTGAGATTACAAAACATCGCTTGGAGAAAATTGCAAGGGATGATCATTAAAAATTCAAATCCCTTTTTGTTTAGTTCATTCAGCTATAAACCCTCTATCCAAAAAATATAGAAAGTGAGAAAATCTAGATTATTGTCATAAATGACATAGATCAAACTCGAGTATAGACGTTTGCAAATAAATTTTTAAGAGCGATCATGGAAGCCTCTACAACTGAAACTTAGATATCCTTTTTTCCAAACTACACATTTTAAAAGGTATTCTATAACAATTTTGAAGTATCGATTTATTTATGTGGGAATTTCATGTGTCTTGGGGTAAGTGCATCAAGATGGTGTACAAAAAGGGGGGTATAAGTGGACACCTTTTTTCTAATATTAGGTGAACCTGAACTTGGTTGAGACATTTGAGGGCTAGCCACTAAAAATGGTAACATGCATAAAACATATATATTTTAGTACTCTGAATCTACTTTCTAAACTGTTGGAATATTTTAGAATAACTGAGAGGGGGGGTGAATCAATTATCCAAGGTCCAGATGTATAAATAAAACTTTTCATAGCCTTATTGAACCCATAAAACATTTATAACCATGCATGCATCCATAAGATTATGCAATCACTTAAAACTTGTAGGTTACTATCAAATCAACTTGTAGAAATGTAAAGCATAAACATAAAAAATTCATCAATGCACTTGAAACAATGATTTATATGGAAACCCAATTTGGAAAAAAACATCAATAACATGCTACTCTTTTCACTCTTTTGAAGTGATGCCCTGTGAAAGACCAACCTTGTTAAAGGTTTCAATACACACTATTAAATGTGACCCTATTAAAGGATTTCAATCACTTTGTTAGGAGTGAGCTTTGTTAGAGGACTTTAGACCATTCACTTGGAATGTCACCCAGTTAAAAGATTTACAAATGACTGTTAGGTCAACCTTAATCCAAGGGATTTACCCTATACTGATACAATTGCTAGAGAGTAACAATAAGGCTTTGATCTAATACAACTTACAACTTCACTTACAAATTACAGATCTCTATTCAGTCCTCAAATTTTCTTGGCCTTCATACTTTGTAGCTCTGATAGATTTTTCACCCTTCAAGCATTTATCTTCTTAAGCCTTCTTACTTAACATGCCATTGTAGACTCTTCTCTTAGGTCACTAGATGAATCAAAACCCTTGACTCCTTGTCTCCCTTAGATTCTCGCACATGACAACCTTGCTTCATGACTAGCCATTCCTACAAATAGGAAATTAAGATATTTTTCAACCCATTCTCCATTGTCTAATTTAGGGTTCAAATGGATTAGGTAGGATACAATACATCTACCCCATATTTCATATCTCTTCTAGAAACTTCTCCTAGAATCCACTTTGAATTTTCCCAAAAATGGTTTACCTTGAATTCTATGCCACCAGCTCATCAACCTTATCTTCCACCTGGTTCACACAATCCAAGAAAAAAAAACTTGTTAGCTTAGATTCATTGAATCCATGATTTTTTAAATAATGTAGTAGATCAGAATTATCAAACTTCTAATGCTTGACACATATTGCGTTGCTCGACATCTATTGTAAAATTACTCGGTACGAACTAAGTTTTACTGGTGCTTGTTAGAAATACTTTAGAATAACTGAGGGGGGGGGGGTGAATTAGTTATTCAAGGTCCATATGTCCTATTCAAACTTTTCACTAAGTATAGTGAACTCATTCAACCATTCATTCATCCATGCTTTAACTTATCTAATCAACAAGTTACTATAAATCAACATGCAAGTATAACACATAAGAAATCAACACATGACATAGTGATTTATGTGGAAACCCAATTTGAAAAAACCCACCAGTAACATGCTACTCAATTCTCACTTTTTTGAAGTGATGCCTTGTGAAAGGCCTACCCTATTAAAGGCTTACAACACACTATTAAATGTGACCTTGTTAGAGGATTTAACCACCTGTTAGAAGTGGGCCTGGTTAAAGGACTTTAGAACATTCACTTGGAATGTCACCCTGTTAAAGGATTTACAAATGGCTGTTAGGCCAACCTAAGTCCATAAGTTTTTTAGATCTAATACAATTTCTAGAGAGTATTATAAAATCTTGACCTGACTACAACATACAACTTATCTTGCAAATCTCAGATCACTTCTCAGCTCATACCCTTTCCTGGCCTTCAATCTCTGCAACTCTTGATAGCTTGTCCTCCTTTCAAGCTTTGTCTCTTTAAGTCTCCACACTCAATGTACCAGTGCAATCATCTCTTCATGACCACTCATAGAAGTAGAGCCTCTGTGTTCTTCCTTCTCCTATATGTCTCCTCCTTGATACCCTTCTAACCACTTTGCAGATTTGGCTCTTCAGCAGCAATAGCATCAATAGCTCTTTGCTTCTTTGTCTATGACTTCTTAAATAGAAGTCTTGGAGTACCTTTTCCTGCTCAATTCTTCCATTTTTCAATTACAATTTGCATGGATTAGGAAGGATTCATTGTATCTAACCCATATTCTATTTCCTTTGGAAACTTCTTGAATAATCCTTTAGAATTTGCCCAAAAATGGCTTACAAAGGATTTTGCGCCACCAACTCATCATCCTTATCTTCCAACTCGTTCACAAAATTCAATGTAATCACTATGTTAACTTGGATTTGGAAAATCTTCATCTTTTGAAATAATGTAGCAGCTCGATACTATTGAAATACTAGTGCTCGAAACATACTGTGTTACTCAGTATCAACTGTGTTTTTCCTGATGCCTAGAAGCTGAAGATCACTTGACACCAACTGAAAATTTTTTGATGCTCGACACCTGATCTTCACTTGGTACATGAAGATCACTTGGCACACACTAGAAATTTCTGTTACTCAGCTTCTACTGAGAATTTTCTCGGCTTCAACTAACTTGCTCAACACCCACTAATGATCTTAGTTTAAGCTTTGCAGTCGACCTTGTTACAACTTCTTCCTCTAATAATTCTAAGTGTGACCAACCTCTGTATCATTGAGTATGTCATCAATACATTACTTAATCATTGTCTTAACTGATCTTTGCACTTCATTACACCATCATAACTCAACCTTTCCCTTAGGTGCTCTTGTTACATCTTGTTGATCAAATCCTCTTCATCAATCAACTAAGTGATAGTACTTGGATATTATAAGCAAATATCATCCCTATAAATAGAAGGTTTGACATCAATGACAAAATAATTATTGAAAACATTCTTTTACAACAATCTCCCTCTTTGATCTTCAACAACAATGAGCTTTTTATCAGATTTCCAAAATTTGGCATCAACTAAACTTTACTTGACGTCCACTATTTTGCTCAACATACACTAGAATGAACTTTTACTTGGCTTCAACTAATTTTTTGCTTGGCTTGTATTGACTTTTCTTGGCACCTACTATCCACTCGGTCAAGCTTTGGCAGACAAACTTTGTGTAACTTGTTCTTCTAATCTTTCTTAGTGTAACCAGCCTTTGTAACCTTAAGTAGATTATCAATGCATCATGTCATCACCATTTCAACTAATCCTTGTACTTCATTACATGATCATAACTCAACCTTTCTTCTAGGTGCTATTGTTATATCTTTTGATCAAATCCTCTTCATCAATCAAATAAGTGATAGTACTTGAATCTTATAAGTTGTTGTGTTACAAGCAAATAACAGGTTTGACATCAGTGACAAAAAAATGATTGAAACACATAGTCTTCTTCAACATCTCCCTCTTTTGATAATCTCTCTCAACAATTATCTTTTCAATCTATTTTCAACATAAACTACTAGAGTTTTTACAAAATGGATAAGATTAGGTGGGTCAAACCTTGCGCACACGAAAAATAGTTCTTGATTTTTTATAAAACATAATAGAGTTTCTTTCATGTGTAATGCAAAAAACATAATTATATTTAGTATTTTGCATATCCCTTTGGTAGGATGATAGTTAAGAGTCATATCTAGAAGTTGTGTATTTTTTTGTAATTCTATGATGAGTATTTTTTTTGTTATGAATTATTGAATAGACTACATCCTAAATTTTTGGTACCTGCTTGTGTGTTGAGCATAACTTGCACCAAAATAATTGAAAATTGAAACTTTTTTTTAAAATTGTGTATATAATTAAGTTTAGAATAGTAATATGTAATTTATTTTGAATTTGGTTAAGTATATCAAAATTTATTAAAAAAATGGTACACATATGTCTATGAGGAATGTCAAGGCATTGGTAAATGTAATTAAAGTTTACGATGTTAATTTTGTCCAAAAAAAGAAAAAAAATATATGGTTAGAAAGCTAAGAAGACGTAAGATTATGGTGGTGATTTTAGAGATACCCACTTCACCATTAGCGTACCCAATGAAGACAAAGATAATAATTCATCTTAGAAGATGAAAAAATGTCTAAAAGAGAAAAAAATGGAGGGAAAATAGTCTCCCAAGCCTTTGGGTCATTTTCCTAGGCTATCACCAAGCCATAACCTGATTGGGTTATGAAAATAAAAAATGCATTTAGAACATGATTGGGTTTTGTATTACTACTTCACAAGGATATATTGAGGGCAGGGGTGTGAGAGAGATAGAAATAGAGAGAGAGATTGGGTTATGTATTATACCAAACAAGTGTCTATCATGTCCCCCAATCCTTGTCTCCATCCCATCCTGTCTCTTGTTTTCACTCTTTCTCTTATCCCTATCACTATTTATCCTATCCCCCTCTATCTCTCACTCTTTATATCATATCCACTAATATCTCTCTCCATCCTTTCTCTCCTATCCCCCCTCCCTCTTTCTCCTACCCCCTTATCTCTCTCACACTCTTTCTATCCTTTCCCCAAATCTCTCTCTCTCTCTCTCTCTCTCTCTCTCTCTCTCTCTCTCTCTCTCTCTCTCTCTCTCCTATCCCCTTCTCTCTCACTCTTTCTATCATATCCTCTAATTCTTTTCTCCATCCCATCCTCTCTCTCTCTCTCATTCTCTCCTTGTCCCATCCCCTCTCTCTTTGTCCTATCCTCTTCTTTCTCTCTCATTCTCTCCATCTCTCTCACTCTTCATATCATATCCCTCCTATCCCCTTCTCTCTGACTCTTTATATCATATCCCCTAATCTCCCCCCCCTCTCTCTCACTTTGTCTATCATATCCCCTAATCTCTCCCTCTCCTCTCTCTCTCTCTCACACACACACACACACACACACACACATATATCCTCTCTCTATCTCTCTCTCTCATCTCCTTCTCCCTGACTCTTTTTATCATATCCCCTAAGCTCCCATAATCTCTCTCTCTCTCTCTCTCTCTCTCTCTCTCTCTCTCTCTCCATCTCTCTCTCACTCTTTCTATCATATCCCATAATCTCTCTCCCTCTCCCTCCCCCCCCCCCCCCCTCTCTCTCTCTCTCTCTCTCTCTCTCTCTCTCTCTCTCTCTCTCTCATATTCCCTCCCTCTAATTATCCTATCCCCTTCTCTCTGACTCTTTCTATCATATCGCATAATCTCTCTTTCCCTCTCTCTCTCTCCTATCCCCTAATCTCTCTCTCACACATTCTCTCCATCTCTCTCTCACTCTTTCTATCATATCACTAATATATATATATATATATCTCTCTCTCTCTCTCACACACACACACATACACACACACACACACACACACACACACACACACACACACACACACACACACACACACACACACACACACACACACATCTCCTCTCTCTCTTTCTCTTATTCCCTTCTCTCTCACTCATTCTCTCCACCTCTCTCTCTTTCTATCTTATCCCCTAATCTCTCTCTCTGTCTCTCTCTGTCTCTCTTTCTATCATATCCTCTAATTCTTCTCTCCATCCCATCCTCTCTCGAGCTCTCTCCCATTCTCTCTTTGTCCTATACCCTCCCTCTCATTCTCCAATCCCCTTCTCTCTCACTTATTATCTCCACCTCTCTCTCACTCTTTCTATCGTATCCCCTAATCTCCCATAATCTCTCTCTCTCTCTCTCTCTCTCTCTCTCTCTCTCTCTCTTATCCCCTTCTCTCTCATTCTCTCCATCTCTCTCTCTCTCTCTCTCTCTCTCTCTCTCTCTCTCTCTCTCTCTCTCTCCCTCTCCCTCTCTCCCTCCTATCCCCCTCTCTCTTTTTCATATCCTCTTCTCTCTCTCACACACCCCCATTCACTCTCCCTCTCTCTTATTCCCTATCCCTCTTCCTATCCCCTTCTATCTCTTTATCCTAGCCTCACCCTCTCTCTCTCTCTCTAATTCTCTCCATCACTCCCTCCCTCCTTCAATCTACCTTTGTGCATTAGTAATATAGAACCCAATCGGGTTTTTGAAAAATTGACTGGCTATACAAAACTCGATCGGGTTATTGAAAACTGTTCATAAAAAAACTTGTCAACAATTATTATGTTGTTTCAATGCAGTCCACCAGATTCTATTATTGTTTCATGTGTATTTTTATACTAGATATGCAAGTGTAAGATTTTTTGTGCTTGAAAATGCTAAATTTTATATTTTTCATGTGCTAACACCTTATTTTATTTACTATCTTATGATTGAGCATAAACTAATCATGCAAATTTGTTTAGTTTTATATTTTATTATGTATTTTATTCATGTTATTATTTGTGATCCACAAAAGAAATGTAATTTTCTAATTGGGCCACATAGTGGTGCTTAGTTGATGCGAAAAAAAAAAAAAATGTGGAAGATTTGCATGTTGGTTTTCTTGTCCCTATTGAGGTGGAAGCTTGTGGTAAAGATGAAAATGGTTCTATATCTTTCTTTTGACATCAAAGTGTGGGACACACTTTTCTATCTACCAAGGGAGTCTGATGCAGGAGCATCTTGCATGGAAAAATTAAATTATTAGAAGAAAAAAAAAAAAAAAAAAAAATTTGTGGAGGAGAGAGAAAGTGACGAAAATTAGAGGAGAAATAATAAAAAAATAAAAATGAGAAAAGAAAGGAAAAGGAGATTTCTATTTTCAAGATGCATGGGTGGCATAAATAGAAAATAATAAAAATAGTTGTCATTCCTTTAATCAAGGTGTGTAGGTGGCATCTTAGAAGTTTGTGGAAAGATCTTTAAATCATGCATTTAATATTTGTTGGGTGCTTAGTTGTATTTGGGTGGGAATTTAATATTTATTTAAAGGTAGTTGTATTTACCTTTTATCCCACATTGCTTGTGTTTGTAATGTCTTGGGTTAGAAGTGCCTATTTAAGCAAGGCTTATTATCATTTGTAATCAAGTTCAAGAAGTTCGAGAAATGGAAGCTCTTCTAATGAAAGTTGGAGAAATAGAAGCTCTTCAAGTAGAAGCTCTTCGGATGTAATTTCTTGTAGAAGCTCTTAGAGAGAAAATATCTCTTATATTGTAAGAATTTGGAGTTTTTCCATTTGGAAGAATATTGTAATGAATTTTAAGTATTAATGGATGCTTTATGAAGCAATTTTGTCATCTCTCTATCTCCATATTGTTGCATTTTTTTGGTTGTGAGTTGGTACGGGTGGTGTGGCCCGTCATCAGTGGTATCAGAGCAGGAGTTCCTGAGCGTGCGAACAGATCGCCGAATGTGAGGCAGTTTGCACCAGGACCTTGAGTTGGGTGAAGTTTGTGAAGAAGTTCTTGATTGTGTAGACAGAGCGCCGACTGTGAGGCAGTTTGCACGAGGTTCTTGTTTTGGACGAGATTTGTCTTCTGAAGACTTGATTATGGAGAAGAGAAAGAAGAAGATGACTTTTGTGATTGGATGGATTCTGAGGATTCCTCGACTTGAGAAATTTAGAGCAACAAATCAACAATCATTGCTAGTTGATTTGCAGAAGCAAGTGAATGAATTAGAAGCCGAGTTGAAGAAACAAAGAGCATGTCACCAGAAAAGAGATGTTGATAATTCCTTGGATGTGGAAAAGAAAGATGATCCAGTGGAAGAGCAAGAGGATGTAGAGGAAATTATTTGCGAACCTAAAGTTGAAGAAGATGAACGAGAAGAGGAAGAGCATGAAGATGACAATATTTATGAACCTGAAATAGATCAAGAAGATTTGAAGATTGCAGCAATGGAGGAAAAGTATAGTGCCTTCGTTGGAGATCAAGCAAGCAGAGTAGTTACATGCATTGTTGACAACATGAAAGAGGCAAGTGAAGATGACTATGTCAAAGAGGTAAATTCTTATGAATTATATGATGCTGAATTTAAGATGAGTTTAAAAGATATTAATGATGGTTTGCATGAGGATCTTGTTCGTGATGTATGGTATGCAAAGGAAGATTGGTATGGTGTTGCTAGATTTATTACAGGTGTGATTAATTCAACAAGATTGGATGAGGATGAGAGTTATACTTGGATAGAGTTCATTACGAGGGAGCATTTTCAGCAGCAAACAATTGTTCCAGCCAGGTGTTGGAAAAGAAGAAAGAAGGAAATATTTCAGCATCGGATACTTGTTCCAGCTATGTGTTGGAGGAAGAGGAAAAAAATCTGTCAACAGTAGCTACTTCATTTTCTGAATCCATATTCACACAATTTTTCCTACCATGGGAGTCGGATGCAGGAGCATCATGCATCAGCGAAAAAAAAAAAATGTGGAAGATTTGCATGTTGGTTTTCTTGTCCCTATTGAGGTGGAAGCTTGTGGTAAAGATGAAAATGGTTCTATATCTTTCTTTTGACATCAAAGTGTGGGACACACTTTTCTATCTACCAAGGGAGTCTGATGCAGGAGCATCTTGCATGGAAAAATTAAATTATTAGAAGAAAAAAAAAAAAAAAAATTGTGGAGGAGAGAGAAAGTGACGAAAATTAGAGGAGAAATAATAAAAAAATAAAAATGAGAAAAGAAAGGAAAAGGAGATTTCTATTTTCAAGATGCATGGGTGGCATAAATAGAAAATAATAAAAATAGTTGTCATTCCTTTAATCAAGGTGTGTAGGTGGCATCTTAGAAGTTTGTGGAAAGATCCTTAAATCATGCATTTAATATTTGTTGGGTGCTTAGTTGTATTTGGGTGGGAATTTAATATTTATTTAAAGGTAGTTGTATTTACCTTTTATCCCACATTGCTTGTGTTTGTAATGTCTTGGGTTAGAAGTGCCTATTTAAGCAAGGCTTATTATCATTTGTAATCAAGTTCAAGAAGTTCGAGAAATGGAAGCTCTTCTAATGAAAGTTGGAGAAATAGAAGCTCTTCAAGTAGAAGCTCTTCGGATGTAATTTCTTGTAGAAGCTCTTAGAGAGAAAATATCTCTTATATTGTAAGAATTTGGAGTTTTTCCATTTGGAAGAATATTGTAATGAATTTTAAGTATTAATGGATGCTTTATGAAGCAATTTTGTCATCTCTCTATCTCCATATTGTTGCATTTTTTTGGTTGTGAGTTGGTACGGGCATTTGGCCCGTCATCAATTTGTAGGTTAATTTGCATCTACAATCATAGGAAAGAATAAGAGAGGAACGGTTGAAAAATAAGAGGCAACAAAGGCAAAAACATGGGAGTGTATGAGGACATTATGTAAAGGTACATCATCAAATGCCTCCAATGTACATGATGAAAATCTACCTATTGATATGATTATGACAAATACACTTGCATCACCTGATGCCCCTAATGTGAAATCTCAAGTTGAAATGATAAATTCACATGATGAAAGTAATGAAAATATAGAGCATGCACATACATCAAAATCTCTTAGAATAATTCGTAGAAAAACAAAGTTTCTAATTGACATTAATGAAAATATTTTGAAGCCAATGCATGATAAAATGTCAGAAATAATTTGTAGGAGAATTGTTCAAAAGATTTGGAATAATTATTTCAAAAATTTAAATCAAAGTGGAAGATTCCAACTTCTTGTTGAAATGTTTAAAAATCTAAAATTTAGAGAGACAATGAGAACTTTCGGGTTAAGAACATCTGAAAATAGTAGTGAAAGAAGCATTGTTAGAAATCTCTTTGATGCATACCAATCCATTGGTTCAAAGGCACATACTAAAGATGCTAATACAAGTCAATGGGTCCTCACATCAACCATAATGGGAAAGGAAATGACAAGAAATCATATGGTAAGCAAAACAAGTAAATCATTAAGGATAAGTAGAACAATGTTACTCAAAGCCTTAGTGAGGTAAGAGAAAATTGAGAATTCTAATGAGACTACTTTTTGGTCATTCCAAGTTAGACTCCCATGTAAGGATAAAGTTATTGTTGATGCACTAAGAAAATTAATAGAAAACTTTTGGTGTGACAACACAAAGGCTTCACCAAACCAAAAAGATGTTGTCAAAAAATGGATTGGAAAAATAAACCGTGAGCCACATGCAAAACATTTTTGGATATGACTCAAGCACAATTTTATGAAATGTTTCTTCAAAGATTTCCTCAAATTAAAATCAGCCAAAGTTTTTTTGAGATGAAAAAAAACATTCAATGTTAAGATAAATCATACATGCACTAGTTACATGTTGTTGTAGGGTTCATGTCGATTTATCTATGCATTATAACATTTATCATTATATATGTTGTACTTTGCATACTACTGAAATATTGTAGAAATGTGGTCTACAATTACCTCCTAAGTCACTAAGAGAATTTATTGCAAGTGTACTATGCAAATGAGATGGTGGGTGCATTTATTATAAGACCATGTGTCTGAAAGGTTTTGTCCCTCATTGTGGTGGTTTGCAAAAGTTGCATAGATGCCTACATCTAGATAGCACACATGAAATTGGTAAGACACTAGTTTCTCTTGGAAAGTACAAGTCAGTTATATATGGTGTTAAAGATGAAAAAGAATTAAAGAGGTGTGAATTAGTGAAAAGTGATGTATGTGTTAATTTTATGAACTTGTTTTAAGAGAAAATAGTTTATGACTATATAGGTCATACACATAGAGCTAGATGGTTAGATGAGCAATTCAAGTTGTGTAAGGACACTTTTCCCTTGGGTACGATTATGTCGATTGTTGAATTCATTGAAAACTATACACTAAAACCTTGAAATGAAGTGCAACCAATGTATTACAACTCTATACAAGTGTGCACATAACATTTATTCATGTACATGATAGCACAGAGGATGACAAAAAAGTATTAAGAGAGTATCACTTATATATCAATGATGGTCAAACTCATTCATCAGAGTTTTTGCAAAGATGTTTTAGAGTTTTCTATGACAATTTGAGGGAAAGAGATGAAAGATACAATCAACACATTATATGGTTAGACAATTGCACCGCACAATTCAAGAATGCAAGGATGTTCTATTGGTTGAGTAGGATGCATGTGACAAGTGGAGTGCAACATTTTTGGAATTTCATTGGGGTGGAACATGGAAAGGGAGAGCATGATGGTGTTGGAGCATGTGTAAAAAGAGCCCTTAGTATATTTGACTTATCCAGGCCTAAAAAAGCCTTAGTTTTTAGAGATCCGACTTTGTTTCGACTTGGCATCTATATCTTGCCTATTGCCAAAAATTGCAATATTTCTTAGTTAAAATGAGAAAGGTTGTGTATATTTCAAACCATTGGTCCTAGGATCAAATCATCTACTCTATTAGCTCTGATTGGTCAAGTTTAGCCTAGGACTAATCTAGTTTCAGCCAAAATGTCCCTCCGATGACATTGACCATAGTGAATAGAAGCATCCCTAAGGGTCTCTAAGCACCATCAAGCTGTGATATTTGATCACGCATCTCTCTGACATCGTGTGAGGTACTGAAGAACAATTAGGTGCTACAAGATCGCGTTATTAGGCCTAAAAAAGCCTATCTTAGTTTTTAGAGATTCAACTTTGTTTGGATTTGGCATTCATATTTCGTCTATTGCCAAAAGTTGCAATGTTGTTGAGTTAAAATGAGGAGGGTTGTGTATATTTTAAACCGTTGGTCCTAGGATTGAATTGTCTACTCCATTAGCTCTGGTTGGTCAAGTTTAGCCTAGGACCAACCTTATTTTATCCACAACATCCCTTCGATGATATCGACCACACTGAATGAAGGCATCCCTAAGGGTCTTTAAGAACCTTTGGGCTACGATATTTGATTGAGCATTTCTCTGACCTCATGCGAGGTATTGACGATCTATCAATTTTTATAGGATCATGTTATCTAGTCCTACAACAACCTATCTCAATTTTTATAGGTTCAACTTTGTTTGGATTTGGCATCCATATCTCGCCTATTGTCAAAAGTTGCAATGTTCATTAGTTAAAATGAGAAAGGTTGTGTATATTTCAAACTGTTGGTCCTAGAATCAAATCATCTACTTTGTTAGCTCTGGTTGGGTAGGTTTAACCTAGGATCAGCCTTGTTTCAACCACAATGTCCCTCTAATGATATCGACCACATTGAATGGAAGTGTCCCTAAAGGTCTCTAAGTGCTATTAAGCTACGATCTTTGACACAAATACAAAAATCATGACATATTTTTACTTTTCATGTCTTATTACATCAAAATAAGTGACATGTGATTACATGTTATAATGAATTTGATAACATGTTACATTTTCTATATAAAATAATGAATACTCATGTGTTTGATTAATTGCAAGAAAGTAAGCTGAAATACAAGTTTGTATGCACAAATTGAACAAGTTGGATGGAAATCCAAGTTTAATGTATATCATAATAAACTATATATTATGTCATATCAATCATATAGTTACAAAAATATATTATGTCTCATTGATACAATACAAAAGTCAAATACTCGACAAATGTTGAATGTGTACAATAGAAATGTTGAATGTGCACAATACAAATCTGAAATATATACAATACAAAAGTCAAATACTTGACAAATGATGAATATGTACAATAGAAATGTCAAATGTGCACAATAAAAATCTTGAATATTAACAATACAAAGTTGGATATATGTCAATGTCATGTGATGACCACAACTATATATGTATATCACTATCAATATCTGTGATTGTGTAGGATCATCACAATTGTGCCTCTTTGATATAGTTTGTGGCTCGCCAGGTGTGTGTAGAAGAAAAATTCAAATACACTATCAAAAAATCTTATCTATAAGTAATATGAAAATAACTAGAAATTGGGTTCTAAATTGTGGATAGTTGAGTTGTTCATTATCTTATCCCTTTGTCCCATAGTTGGACTGAATGATACCGATAATGGGCTCCTTCATCAATGGGTGGGAGTCCTAACAAAATGATGAGGTAGAGTGATAATGGGAGACAAGTACCGATAAATCAATACTCATGGGAAGCACAACCACCAATGAATCAGTGCTGGTATGAGGCACAACCTATGTGGTAAGTGATAAAATGTTAGCATTATAGAGTGGCATTAGGGATTCCAATAGACTACAAAAACAAAACAAAAATGTACTACAGCTTGAGCTAGATCTCCCATGCTAGAAGGAGTTATAACCACTGATGAAGTAGTGCTGGTATGAGACAGAACCTGTATGGTAAGCAATAAAATTTTACCATTGTAGAGTGGCATTAGAGATTCCAAATAGAGCAAAAAAATTAAAAAAACATACTGCATCCTCAGTTGGATAACTTGTGCTAGCAGGAGGCACAACCTATATGGTAAGTGATAAAATGTTAGCATTATAGAGTGGCATTAGGGATTCCAAATAGAGTAAAAAAGCAAAAAAAATAATGCAACCTTTGTTGGATATCCTATGTTAGCAGGATGCACAACCACTGATGAATCAATGCTGGTATGAGGCACAACCTATATGGTAAGCAATAAAATATTAGACTTGTAGAGTAGGTGTTAGGGATTTCTATCACACACACAAGCAATCCAAATTGAGATCACAAGGAGGCTTCAACTAAGACTCTACATACATACCTTTGGCCTCTATTGTGTTTGACCTCGTCTTTGATGCTCAGACTCCTAACAAGATGAAATGGGAAAGGATTTGTACGAAGTCTCAAAGAGTGTTGTAATAGGTAAAAGATAAATAAAACATGTTAATAAGACAAATTGTTGATGATTACTATAAAACTAAAAAAAAAAAACATGTACTCATTTATAAATACAACTATTTAATATTTATATAGAATAAATGCATACTATAACCTAAAATTTATGAGAAGAAAAATATGAAATTTTACCTCTTCCATTGACTCAATATTAACAGTCTCAGGTGCATTCATCAACTCTACAAAACTAAATTATTTCTACATATATACAACAAACAAGTCAACAAGTATTCATCAATATTGAGTACATGTCTATACATTCATTCATAATAAATTTCAAAATATAAACTTGACTTGTATTTAATACCTTTTTTTGTTTCGATTTTCTTGTTGATTTCCTTCCCTTTCCTACAGACCTTGAGCTATGTGGAGTACCCTAAAGAAGGAACAAATATAACATAAGAGGAATCAATAAGATACATCATGAGTTCAACTCAAATCGTAAACTTGATAGGTGTGTAGGCTATGATACCACATAGCTCTTAAGGCCAAAGTTAATGGTAGAAAGTGTGGCATCATCAATTTGAGAAATTTTAGCCCCTGACAAGCACTGTAAAATAGTAAAGAGTATTTTTATAAATATGAGATAATGTTGTAAATGGAAAGAAGTCACAATAACGACAAGAAGGTCATAGGAGGGCAAGAAGACACAAGAAGGACTTGAAGGACAATATTGGAAAGGTCTAATTGTACTTTTAAGAATACCAATTAAGAAACAATATTTCATATCCAATGTATTACTATACTTTTAAGAATATTTAATTTTTTTTACCTCAAGTGTTCTTGCTCCTAGCCTCACACCTCTAGTAGAATGAGTACTATGTGGTGTTCTCATATGACTTGCTACACCCTACATTGTATATTGTTTGAATTATCAATCTAAAGTGCTATATAAAATAAAAAATATATTTACTTTTACAATATTTAGGTGATTAAATAATCTCATCTCAAAAATCATGAGGTTCATTAGATGGGGTTTGGGTAATGTTAGAAGCAAGATATGTGGATGGGAATTGGATGGATTTGATGAATGGGAGGGTTTCAACATTGGTAGGAGATGGAAGAGGATCTATAAGCAGGTTGTTACTGTCATACCAATTAAGAAACAATAGTTTGAAGATAATATATTATTGTACTTTTAAGAATATTTAAAAAACTTTATCTTGAATGTTCTTGCTCCTAGCCTCGCACCTCTAGCAGAACAAGTACTTTGTGGTGTTCTCAAACTGCTTGTTGCACCTTGCATTGCATATTGTTCACATATCAATCTAGAGTGATCTATAAAATATGTTTTTTTACTTTTACAATATTTAGGTGATTAGATAATATCATGTCAAAACTCAAACAAACAAATCTGTGTATCCTATCCATCAAAGACCATTGCCATCAAGTCATATGTGAGTGTAAAATCCTCACCTCCATATGAATAACAAGTATGCCCATAATGTACACATGGATGAGATGACACTCCATCCTCAGAGAACTCCATATATGTCCCATCACAAATGTGCTAACAACTAAAACAAAGATGTTGATTGGGCCCCAAATATTGTAATGATGCATGTGATGATGATGTAACTAGCACAAGTGAGGATGACTCTAGTGGTGCAGCTGACACAAGTGGAGATTATACTAGTGGTGTAGGTGATGCAAGAAGAGATAACATTGATGGTGTAGGTGATGTTGATGGAGCTATCGTAGGTTGTGATGACCGAGGTGCTATAGGTGATAATGATAGAGCTGTCACATGCTGTGATGACCTTGGTGCCATAGGTGACAATGATGGAGTTGTTGCATGTTGTGATGACCCTAAAGGTGCATTTGATGATGTTTAGGATGCAATAGGTGAAGGAAAACCACCTAATTGTGAGCCATGTTGAATGATAACATCTGTTAATGATGTAGATGCATGAAGAGACTGCAAATCAATAGATTCCTTTACAATTGATGGAACCACAACATGAGGCATGGTTGTTCATGTTATACATCTCCTCACATTTTGTGGTACCACCCTACAAGCCCCAAGTCTATCCTACACATTGCCTTTCCCTCTATCGTGGAACTAACGAATGTCAAAGTAATTTGGCTTCTCGCCAAGGATGAGCTCACAATATAGCTTTCTCAAAAAATATAGAGGCACATCCTAATTATTACATGGTGGTAGGTTAAATACCATATACCACCTATCCCAAAAACATGATCTTGTCCTATCATGAGTGCACTAATGAATAGGAAAAGTTTTGGTTGTGTGTAACAATGAGTTGTTGGATATAGGATCAGTGAAAAGAGAACATATAGTACCTTTCTTTATGTCTTTATCTTTCACTTGCTGATATGATAACCCATCAACATAAAATACATGATACCTATCCCTCCATGTACCCCATTTTGTAACCTCCCTAGACACTTAATTTGCATTTTGGGCCATTTGTTCAAGTGTATTTGCTAGGGTTGAGTGGTGAGAAAGTGAAGATGACTGCAAACTATTGACCATTTGGGTAATGATAGCACTATTTTGTGAGAGGTGGTTTATGAGGTCCTCTTGTGTAGTACTTAAATGATGTAATTGTATGCATAGAGGGTTTATAGTAGGTGGTGGTTGTTGAACAGGAACATTTGTGGAGGGCTTTGTGGTTGGGTGGAGGGTTTTGTGGTTGTATGGGTGGAGTGTTTTGTGGTTGTGTCATGACAAGTGGAGGGTTTGATTGTGTAGGATGTGGTCTTTCTTCTTTCCCTCATTTTCTTGGATTCTTTGATGCATCTATATTAAAGAAAAATAAAAAATAATTACAAAACCACATTACAATATTTGATAAAAAAATACATAAATGATGAATGCAATGAAAACTTACAGGATTTGTAGTGTGCCATGGATGGAGATGCAATCAAAATTCATTTTTTATGCTAAACCCGATTGGGTTTTGGTGCTCTCCTTCATAATTGACACTATTGTCATTTGAGGGTATAAAAATGCCCTTAAACACAGGCAATAGTCATATTATATAAATTACAAAACCCAATCAGGTTTTGTAAAACCTGACCGGGTTATTAAACAATATATTTCTAAAAACCCAATTGGGTTTTTAGAAATTTATTGTTTAATAACCCCGTTGGGTTTTAAAAAGTATAATGGCTAGGCTTGGATACCAAGCCTGGCTAACATTTCACTTTTAAATAACTTGACCAGGTTATTCAAAACCTGATCAGGTTATTGGAATTTTTCTTTTTTTGTGGGGGGGGGGGGGGGGGGGGTGTCCACTTTTTTGTCCACCAACTTGTTGCACACACCCCTTAATGTACTAGGGCTTGGATTTGTTCTATCTATTTTCTACACTAGGGTTTTTTCTTTGTCTATTCTCCCATTGCTAGATTCAGTTAACAAAAGTGGCTCTTCACTTTTCAATGTTTCATTTTTTCTAGAGCTTTTCACAGAGCAACATAGAATACTTCTTTCTAGTTTAGAGTTTCCCACATTTAAGGCATTTTCCAGGTATGGTGTCTCTTTGCAGCAGATATATTTTGTCAAATTGTTTGCTAGATTTTGTGGAGCTTAAACACTTGGAAATGGCAAGAACTTGAACTCAATTTATGCAGCTTCAATGCTTGTTAAGGGAAAGTCTTAGAGCTTAATTTTCTAAACTTAAACTATCTCAAGCCCACACAAACCTAAAACACAATCCTAGGGGTGCCCATTATCTCTATTTTCAATTTTTTTCCCCTTCTTTCTCTTCTTCCTACCCCCATCAAGGATACCCATATCATGGAGGAACCCAAATAGCACAAATACCAAGAACATTACTAAAGGAGATGCAATTTTTGAGCATAGAGGGTTGAGGGAAGAAATTGGATTAAGGTGATCAAGTTTCAGAGACCTAGGAGGTTGGAAGATTTAGATATTCCTATATTCTCTTTTCCTATTGAATATTTCAATCTTAATCACCATGGGAAAAGAAGAGAATCATGCCCTACTTTTACCTCAATACTTTCACTTTTTCAATGGATTATTTTAGCTAAAGTTGAAGCTTTTCAAGCTCAAAGCATTTATTTGGAAACTGTGTCTCACATTCCACTTTGAAGGCTCAACTTGTCTTTTGTCAACAATCGATATTCATTGCAAAATATAGTAAATGTAAATTTCATTATATGTTTAGGGTTTTAATTACTCGTACGTGTGTATAGAAAGTATCAAATTTTTATTAGATTTAATAAAGTATGGAAAAAAAAGCTCCAAAAATGAAATTTTATTTTCAATAGGGCTAAATAGTATAGAATACACAAATATAAATTTGGTTGTTGCTAGCTAGATTAATAGGTTTACAGTTGTTACTAAAAAGTTGTTCACAACTATAAATGATTTAAATTTTGTAGCATGTGCTAGAAATCACTGGTATATTATTTTAACATTATTAGGCTCAAACGACAAATGGATGAGTCAATTCAGCAAGATATTTGATTTTAATAGATCAAATAAACCATAAAAATAAATGGCATTAATGTCAACATTTATTTCACAAAATAAATAAGTAGAAACCATGACAAGGCTATTGTTGAAAAATACCCTGACAGGAAATTTTGTCACTAGTCCACGTGAAAACTACAAATTTTTACAAAACTAATCTTAGTATCCAATTTGTAGATAATAAAATTTATGAGACTAAAACTATACCTCCCTATAAACAACCACACCATACCCTTGAACTAGGAATTAAATTTCTGAAAGACAATTGACTCCTCTAAATCTCTCGGCATAATGTTGAATGTGTTGCACATTCTTCTTGCTACTGGTAGGCTCGAATGAATACTAGCAATTATAATTAGCTCTTTCAAATCCATATTCTCAACATCAAATTTTAACCTCATGAGCTTGGTCCTACACACGCCATTCATTTTGTTCACCCAACACTCTCATTTTCGGACATCTAGACTCATCATTCATTATGTTCACTCAACACTAGCATTTTCTAATAGCTAGACTCAAGAGTCTTATACACAAACATAGTGAACAATTGGAAAAGTTTCAGTACATTTTCCCATATAATAAATCAATTGACATATCATTCTTATGAGCTAAATAAAGTACATAAATTGAATTTTTCGTGGCCTATTCTCCTTGTATTCCACCTGTCTCTTGCATGCAAGAAAACATGTTGTTTGGAAAACACTTGTATAATTTAAAAAATAACATGTGAAAATGTCCAGAGAAAAAGAGTGTATGTGTAGCATATTTAGAGATAAGTATTTCTACAATATTTCATATTATATTGTGAGTAGGTGGAATTGTAGAAGGATTAATTGGTATACAAAGGCTAGCAGTTCTAGAATTTCTTCCATTCACTCTTGCTAGCCAGGGGCTTTCTTGGTAAAATAAAGCCACAATAGAGGATTTTTCACTTTACTAGGATGAGTTCACGAGATAGGTGAAACTATTGTTCTGTAGTTATATTTGAGATATATTCTATCACTCTTCCCAGGTTTGGTCTCGTCATTAAAACAATTCAATAGTTCTTGTAAGTTATATCTAGCATTCATCAATTTTTTAAAATACAAAGTTCTCAATCTTTTTATGTTATGTGTACAGACAAATCCAAAAGGTTCCTTGCAACCCACATATGTGCTTATGTCAAACATGGGTATTGGCATATATTATCTTAACAATAGATGGCCATTTTTTAGATTAAATGTTATTTGTGTTTATCTAGGCTTTCGTATCTATGAGTTGTACTCAACATAGTTCTATATGATTTTTCACTATTAGAACACTATATTTGGTTAGACATGCTCATGCAAACAAGTCAAATTCCCTCAACATAGGTTAACATGATTTCTCACTATTAAAACAAGTCAAATATTATGCATTACAAATTGATCCCTCCATTATTGCATGGAATATAGTTGTGGGATGCTCATTTGAACTTACTTAGACTTAAATAGATTCCCACTATGCTTTGGCTATCTCATTTGAATAATATATTACATGAATATAATTTCACATAGTGACAAAATAATCAAAAATCAAATAAAACAATATTAACCCAATTTAACTTTTACATTTGTATAAGTAAGAAGAAAACCTCAAATTATAGATTCAATCTGCACATCTAGATATTCTTATTCTTCCAGCTACTTGATAAATTGACTTAGAGAGTGAATTTGATGGATCGTCTACTTATTTGAAAATCATGTTAAGACATGTAAGCAAAGCAGAGCAAAATGTGCTTTACATTTTTAATATTCCAAGCCATTAGTAGCAAGCCCAAGTGTTGATTTCTTGGTCTCTAATAAATTTGGTAAAGAAATTAATATTGTTCCTAATGCATACAGGTTGGGCAAAATTCTATTATAGATTGCAGGTTGTAATTGATGAACTTGGGTCATTTTCCACCTTCTCGATGCTCCCAAATCAATGCAAACTTGGCTAAAATGAATACCAAGGTATAATATATGGTTTGGGTAGCTATTTAGAGATTAAAATCACCATTTAGTGCTTGTATTCAGGTACAAAAAATTGTCTCGACAGTATAAACATAAATTTTATTTGGTTGTTAGTTTAATGATGAGATTATTAAATAAAGCCTATTATATCTTGACCAATATTGATTTACAATCAATCTCTCAATCATAAATTGATTTGAATAGGCATTGGTCTTTGTCTTATAATTTTGTAACTTTCCAACATAGGGATTAATATGTGGCTTTCCCAATGTTTCCTTGAATCGTTTGTTGTTCACCCAGGTATTTTTTATTTTTAGCATTTGTTTCAACATTTCAAACTTGTCTGCAATATATTAGCATTGTATAGGTCTGATCCACACTCTGAGCTCTACTAGTTGTAAAGCCAATCTGTGAATCCACTAAAGCTCTTTCTATAGCTAGGTATGTGCCCAACTCTCTTGTGTTGCTTCATCGGTTGAGTGCACAACAATGTTTACAACCGATCAAAGTATTGGAGCATGGGAACTAGAAAAAATATTCCATTTTGCCCACTACTCCATTTCCTGCAAAAGGCAAAGACTTTAGTTGCATTGCAGCTCTTATTTATCCAATTCAATAGCGGATCCCCTATTTTAGAATGAGTTTATTTGGCTTTCAGATTTTAGATATTTTTAGATGAAGTTGTAAGGATAGTCAAAACATTTTTTTTTTTTGCAAAAAGAGGGGTAAAAATTTATTAAGACAGAAAGGACTACAACAAGGAGAGCTCAACAAGGAGCTCGATCCTGAGCAACAAGATCATCAAATTCTTGCACCATCTCAAAGGATAGTTGCCCCCTATCCCTAATATTCCAACCCAGATCATGACTAGAAGCCCATTTGGCTAAACAATCAGCAGTTCTATTCCATTCACGAGGAATATACATGAACCTAATGAACTGAAAAGAGGAAGAGAAGAAAAGAATCTGCTTAACAACAGTGGCCAGCTGCCAACTAACATCCTCAAGCTCTTGCGAAGAAAGCATGTTCACCACCACCTGGGAATCAGACTCACAAATAATCTTACTCCATCCCCGCAAGCAACACTGTTCCACATCATATAAAATAGCCTGAGCTTCCATGAGATTGTTAGTATAATCACCCTTATGAACTGAGAAGAAAAATTTAACATCCCCAGAACTACAACGAGCCACTCCGCCAATACCAGCCGGACCAGGATTCCCACGGGAAGAACCATCAGTGTTAATTTTCAGAACTCCATAGGGAGGAGGAGTCCAGTGCCCATCCCGGTTAACCTGACCCTTCCTCTGATGGTGAAGCTGCTTGGACATAGAAGGAAACCTATGAGCTGCAACCCCATCCTGCAGATGAAAATTGAGGCGATTACAGATAGCAAGATCAACTGGATCCATACCCCCATCAAGCTCACACTTCACAAGAATAGTTTCCTGAAGAGAATGTGATATTTTCCGCCAAAGATGCAAAACACCAAGCCGAACATCTTGGAATATGCGACGATTCCTCTCCAACCAGATATGCCAAAGCATGAAAGATGGGCCAGCAATCCAAGCAACATGGAGAGAAGATAGTCAAAACATTTTGATTGGTTATATAATTGATATTTTTTATTTGTGTTAATGTTATCAACTATCAAAGTGTCATTCAAGAACTTGGTCCTTCAATTACAAAGTTACATGGTATGTGGCTTTTCTTTCATTTTTCATACATTATATTTAATGGATCATCAGTCTTGAAATAGTTGAAAGCATTCACTAGTTAGGAACTAAAACCTAGGGTCATCTTCTCACAAATTTCTACTTAGCTATTAGGCCCCACAAGTTCTTGTTTTTCTCAAACCTGCATTGATATGTTGATGCTCCCTACTATTGACAAGTTGGCCTTAAGATGTTTGGTTTCTTTTAGTAAGTGGGGGCCTTGAGGATGTCTTGTCCAAGGTTAATTGACACTGCACCAAACATAAGTTTTGTATAATAACTGGTATCTTACTATAAGAGTACTCCATCAAATGGATGGGATGTCCTACATTTAATTACTAGCTAGCCTTTGGTTTACAAGAGAGAGACATGTGTACATGTCAAATTAGCTATACTTTGGGTTCAACATACAACATATAAACAAGAACATTTTTTTATGATAGTTCAATTAATGTATGTGCAACAAGTAGTACTAATTGTAGATTCTTCACTAGCCATGCTCTAAATTATAGTTCAAGAAAAGCTAGCATATGCAAAAATTTTACATTTGAGGTTGAATTGATTCTCAAAAAGTTTACATTGGAGGTCGAATTGATTCTCAAACTTAGAATGAGGAAAAACTATCAGTTCAAACAATTTGATACTTTATTATAATAATAAATCAATAAATGATAATTATTGTAGTTAAATTATATCAAACATAACTATAAAGTATAAGTGCAGTCTTATTCTCTTTAATATGGTGAGGAATATTAATTAAAATAAATCAAAGTGGACATGAGATTGTCTCAGTCCCTTTATCTCTCACCCATTCCAACTGTAATCACCCACAAATGACCATCTAGATTATGAGCCCCCTTTCTATCATTTTTGCATAATTTATCTACTGCTTATCCTTGATCAAATCTCCAAAAATCAATTTATTTGATTATAACCTATGGTATGACCATTTTATCCCAAGTTCATATTTAATTAAAGGAACATGTCCCCCTTTTAATTAAATAAAATTCCCCACTCATCTCTTATCCTAAGTGTGCACACATAAAGCATTATTCCTATTTTAGAAATAAAAGAAAATACATTTTTGCCTACACATGAATACACAATTTTCTATGTGAGAGGAATCTTCTTTTTAAAAAATAACTTTAATTCTCCTCCACACATTTCAAAGCCTCTCAAAAGTCAACCATTAATTGTGATTGGTTGAAATGCTTGTGCACATGGATCACTCAATATGTATTCTCCTCCCTTGATTATTCCTCTTTTGCCTCTTAATCTCTACCATCCATTTTTCTTTAAAAGGGAGGGCTCTCTCCTCATTCAAAAAATCTTAGTCTCTCATGCTATTGTTATGCTACAAGTTTTCTTGGTGATTTTGGAGACTTGGAGCATTCTTGCATTTTAGCATTTTAGCCTTTTAGCTTAGCTCTCATTCTACTTACATTATGGCATACTTTTTAGCTTAGCTTCATTTATACTTTAGCTTAGTTCTCTTTGTTAGCTTGCATTTCATTTAGAATAGTTTGTATTTGCATTTGATTTTATTCTAGATTCTTGGATATTGGCATTCTTGCCTCTACTCTTTGAATCTCTCATTCTATGAGTTTCCATCTCATAGCCTTTGCACATCATAGATAGAGAGCTATAAGTTAACTCTTGAGACTCCCTCTTCCATGGGTTCTTTCAAGAATAATACTTTATAGAAGTCTAACACTTTTATGCACACATTTTTGGCACCCACTGTGGGGCTAGAACCAAGTTTCTAGCTCCATTTTCTTACTTGCATTTTGGTTACATCATCATTTCTAATTTTTTTATAGCAACTTCTTGGATCTAATCAAGTGGTTTTGCATGTTTCTTACTTTGGTTTTAAAGCTAAGCCTTATGCAAATTTGTTTGAAGGCCAAAACCCTAGTTTTGAAAGATTTGAGCATATCTTCCAAACCACTTTGAGTTTGGATTTGATTTTTTTTTTGTAGGTTGGGTATGCATCATTAATGTCTTAGACCAATATATAGATTTTTTTGAGTTGATTTGCATCCGTTATGAATTTTTCTTTGTTTTCATTAAAAAAAAAATTTGGTCACAAATTAGTGATTTATTCAGAAAAAATCTACATTTTCAAAAAGGTCTTTGAATTCTAAAGGGATTTAGTTTTTTGTGTTTTGACTTTTGAACTCATATTAGGCCTCAAAAACTCAATTTGATAAATTTGGTCTGTTTTGACAAAATGGGTCTTTAAAGCACAAATGAAGAGATTTTTTTGAATTTCTCAAATTTTTGGAAAGCTCTCTAGTTTTTAGTAGGGTCTCTTATTTTCATTTTTATTTTTGGATCTGAAATCATAACAAAAAAGTCCAATCTTGTTGACTAGGTCAAAAGCAAAGAGTAAAAATGAGAGCATTTGTGATTAGCTTGCAATTTCTTTGCATACACTTGGTTGGAAGATAACTTGGACTTTTGAGGCAACTAACCACTTTATGTTGCAGGTCTTACTTGGTTGTCATGCCCTAATCTTGGTTGCTTTGCAAGAAGTTTCTCATTTCATTGCTTAAAAGAACGCATGCCAAAGCTTCAGATTCACAAGGGCTACTAACACTTGTTTGCAGGGGTTGCCCAAAGCATAAAAACCAAAATTTCTTATATTTAATTTATTCCATGTGTGGAACTCTACTTTTTCCTTTCATTTTATAGGCACATTAAACTTATGATTGAGGATCTTTGGTGATAGGAGAGTATGCTCTTCACCCTTGTGGTGAATTATAAATCTTGACCCACCTTTGGATTTCAAAAGAAAGGGGGTAATTGGATCTTCTTGGTGTGTTTTGGAGAAGCAATCAAGATAGGAGAGTATGCTCCATCCTTGTGGTGAATTAGAAATCTTAACCCTTGAGAGTGGATCCAATTTGTCTTAGTTAGAATCCTTTAAAGGGCCTGTTGGTGTTTGAAAATGTTACCCATTTCCAATTACCCTAATGAGAACAAGATGCATCTAGGGGCAGCTAACTCCCATTATCAACACATCCATTCAGACACCAGGCCAACTATAAGGCATGACCCTTCTTCTACTTCAGGCTCTGCAAAACCTAGGCGGGTAGACCTGTAGATTCTTTATATGGTACCAGTTGTCAAAGCATACACTGAATCTAATGCAAAGCAGATAGAAACCCTTATTTCTCCTAATAACTTATGAAATAACGTATATCTGCAGTAGCTAGATGCAAAACAATGAAATTCATAAGCTGAGTGAGGGCATTCTGTTTAGAGCTCTTCAACATGAAAGGGAAATTCATTTGATTAAAGATGTTGATTCAACAAAACTTCAAAAATGCAACAGTATAACTAGTGATCCTATAACTGATCAGTGCCTACTCCATTGGGCAATTCCATGAATTCAAAACATACATCTGTGACATCAGGGCGTATCTCATATACCCAGACATCAGATCTATCCAACCACCTTGTGATTCAGACATCAGTGTTCATTTAGGTCTCATTCTCACAAAATATCCTTCTCAAACAACCAGTAACCTTGTTTAAACATATTGAGCATTTACTTGGCCCTTTGGTCCAACAACAAAATACATCAAACATACAACCTGAAAGGGATGCAAATGGGTCTCAAATCTTTGTTCCAAAACCACATAAGACTTACAGATTGCTGAGACAGGAGACAAGAACCAAAACAAAACTAGTGAAATTGTTGCTCATATGTATTCCTTTCCTTGAAACTATACATTCAGATGCATAAAATTAAAACATGAAACAACCTAATATCTCAGAACTATCTATATTATCTCTACAATGCTGTTCACATGAGAGTTCTACTGAAGAAAATGGTGTCACAGTCATGGAAACATGTCAAAATACTGGAACCAATGGTCTCACAGTGCAAAAACTGGAATCCCCAATGGTATCACAGCAATGAACTTTTTCTTCCCAAAAACTGGAACCAATCAAAATGAAGAAAGAAAGAAATATATAGCAAGAAATGAATTCCCGGATCTGATATGCAATTGCCAGGTGTCCACTTGAAATCCAATCCTCTGTAACTGAATAACTTCTTCCTTATTTCATCCCTTCTGATCTGATTTTGTTTCATCATTAATCTGTAACAAACTTGCAAAATATCCTTGCCTAATGATGAAAACCTTTCACTTGCCAAAAAATCTGATTGCCCCATAAAAAGCCAGTGAAAATGAGTTTTTACTGAGTAAATCAGAACAAATTCGACCCTAACTACATTTCCATTGCCTTCTACTGATATCCAGGTCATTATCTTGACAAAAAAAAAATCGGAACTTCCTAGTATGAATATGATTGCACCTTAGGTACCTGATAGAAAACCTTGTGTAGCTCAAACTGACTGATACCTGTGCAAAAACCAACTCCAGATTTGGACAGTTCGTCTTCTCCCGATTTCGGCGATATATGATAAGGCATATCTAGCCTCTCGAAAATGCCCAGAATCTCAAATTGAAAAATGCTCCCCTGGTAGAAAATATTCAGGTCTGCAACTTTGATTTTAAATTTTGAAAAATTTAACAATATTCTAAAGTTTCAGACATCTATTAAAAATCCCCTTTGATTTTAAAACTCATTCACGTGCAAACCTTTTTAGAAAATAATTAAAAACTATTTTTCACATTCTTCAAATTTTCTCCTATCCTTTGAATCTGGGGTCAAACCTGTTGACCAAGCTGATGACACGTGGCACTTTTTGATTTGCTCCTTCAACGTACAGTCATTGCCCAGTCACTCACGCCACATCATCGTCACTACCTCGCTATATTAAACCTCGTGCATCTTCTACTTGGCGAGTTAACGAGAACCATCAGATCTGCCACGTGGCGCAATCTGGTGCGCTCTTGAGTTTTTATGCCACATCATCATCTACCTTGGAACTCACTGCCACATGTCACATGTTGATTCACTGATGGCACTATAAATGGGATCAACGTAGCATTTTGACTATCACCGGATTTTGCAAATTTTCTGGTAGGTCGCTACCTCGCTAGTCGGAATTTCTCGCCACTTTCCGGTGGCGAGGTAGCGAGTCGCCGGATTTTGGAACTTTCCGGCAACTTACCTCCTGCTGACGTCATTCTCTTTATGATTGCGTGTTTGCTCAAAAATTGGTCTTTGACTGCGTTTACAACTGGCCTGCCGACCACGGGCCCCACCTCCGTCAACTTGGCTCCCAAAAGCCTTCAGTCTCGCCGACATCAAACTTATTGCATGCAAAAGTATTTAAATATCAAAATTCGCACCTATACTACAAATGTGGGATATTAGTTTTTACTATCTCTCTCTGTGGCTTATGCTGCCCTTTGACTGCGCGTAGCATTTCTTTAACTGTAGCTGTCTTCCTTTTAAATCTGCGGGCGTTATTTTTTGTTGATGCTTCACCTATGCCATGGGACTGTGGTCGTTTTTCTTCATAGCATCATTGACTGCGTGAACTACTCTTTGGATGTGGGAAACTTCTCCATCTTTTTGACTAGTGCTCATTTTTAAATTTCCAGCTTCCTCTATGTGGACGGCTTGCTCTGTGCATGACACTGCCTCTTTGTAGATGCCTGGATGGTCGCTTCTTTGAATGTTGCGGCTTCCTCTACACTCAAGGATTTGATCTTTCCTAGAACTATTGCTCCCATCTTATTGGCAGATCGCTTTGAATGTGTGATTCAATCCATGTGTATGGTGGTTCCTTTCAATGCCACATTCTCCATGTCTACTACAGCTGCTCTTTGTGAAGTGCATAGGATTCTTTATCGCCATATAGCCTGAGCCTCTTATATGCATTGGTTTCTTCTTTCATTGCTGGATCTTTGATTACATGCATGAATGCTCATTTTATGTTGTGACAAGGTCTTAGTTTGTGCCTTGACGATGATGACTTCTCTGTATAATGCGTGATCTTCTACTGTTGGTTTTGTGAGTTCCATTCCTTTAATTGGATGCTCCACTATTGCATGATCCTTCTTGCTGGCCGGCTGTTCCTTTTTATTACTGGTGCTAAATTTTATATTGCAAGCATCGTGTGACACGTTTTTGGCCTTTTGCAGTGTACGGAAGACCTTTTATTTCACTGGCACTGTGTTTACTTCCAGCATCTCCTCCTTTTCATTAACTGGCTGCTTCATGAGGCTCCCCTACCTCCCTCCAACATACCATTCTTCTGCAACTTTCTACAGGCTGGGTGATGGCTTTTCCTTGTGCAGGGGCTGCTTCCTTGCGATTTTGCATGAGTTTCTTTGTTTGATGCCTGTAACCACCCTTGAGTTTGTCCTCTTTGGGCTGGTGTCTTCTTATAATGCATATCTTTTAAGAAAGCATGGGCTTAGCTATTTCAGTTTGTGCCCCCTTTTTTAAAAATGCATTGAGCTCCTTCAAACATTCCACTAAACATGCCATTATAGTTTTTATTTATCATATGCCATCATATGCCTCATAGTCGCTCTTAAATCTTGCGTTGGCATTCCACTTAAATGATATCATCTTCTAATGTGCGGACTGTTGCTTGTCTTTACCTTTGACTGGTAACAAGTCCCCTTTTCTTTATATAAGGATATATGAACATATCCATCCTATTCTTTGAATAATCTGAAGCTTGGATTTCCAAAATAATCACATATTAAGAATAGGTCATCTTTTATCAGATAGCAACACCCTTATGATCTTGAATCAACCCTTCAACCTGGAGCATTCAGTCGGATCCCAAAGCGGGTTCGACTAAAAAATTTTCATTTCCGAACAACTGAAATGCTGGAATGATCAACTGCACACCTTGAACTGATCAGAACCAAATTTGACCATTGACTAATCAAATAAGAATCACTTTATCATTTTCTTGCAGACTGTCAAATTTGCGCCAGGAGGTCCGTTGACTGCCCTTGAAAACTGAACAAGACACCTAATCGGGCTCTGAGAGCTAGCACACTGACTCTTTGTCCTACATACTCTCAGTTTTTTGAATCTCATCTCATGAAAAATTCGGGGTCAAAAGATATTCATTGTCAAAGTTGCCTTCTCAGATTTACCTGCAAGAAAACACGTCAGAAAAACAACAAACAAGGTTATGATTTGGCTTGGAAAACTGGGTAAAGGAGCACATGGGGAGATGAAAACTGGGGTGTTAAAACTCTGTCATGAGGTGAGTATGACTATGCAATTTTGGCTCATGACGAATAACTAGGCGCAAATGGCGAGCGTTCAAAGTGGGCTACTCAGAAATTTGCAATTAGGAACACTGATTGAAAGCAATTTTTTGCAAATGGAATTGACCCAAAAAAGTGCGTAAATGGATTCGTCAAGGGCTGAAACTTGAAACATGACAAGTCTATGATATCTACAATGCAACGCAAAAGGAATTTCAACATTTGGGTCAACTAGTCAAAAGTTACAACATGTCAAACAGGGCTTCCCAGAATTATGTGTAAAGTGCATCAGCATGAAAACAGTAACTGACCAACTTTGAGGGATTCAAAACCTAGTCAACGGACTCAAACTGACTCGAAATCTGAAACATAGGTTTTTGGATATGGATATTAGGTACTCTCAAAGTGGTGAGTTATGATACAATTTTGGACAAAAGATATTCGGGTTCAAACACAGCCTCCTGTCGCTGTTTGACACTAGGGCAGAATTGCAAATTTGGAAAATGCTTGAAACAGGACTTTGCCAAAAGACTCAGAAAATCAATATAACTTTACAAAACTCTTAGGCATGCTGAATGGAAGGTGCCAGAAGCGTTAAACACCTTAGGGGTCTCAACTGGACAGCCGGGTACAATCTCATTTAAAAGCATTTATAGGGCTAATTTTTCTCAACAAGGTTCAAAATTGACCATACAATTTTTAGCGCCAACAGGGCCTACCCTTGGACAACCTAAGAGGAACAACCCAAGTGGGGACAAGCTAATAACTAGCTCTTCCAACCTACTATAAACTCAAGGCTATCAAGAACAGAAAACCTTGCTAGACGTAGTTTTTGTCTTTGCTTAGTGTGATCTCTTATGAGATTTTGACCATGATGAGATCAATAGGAAAGAACGCTTAAGGTGCTCTTGTGACCATGAGGTCTATTACCCACCCCAAGGTGGGGTGTCCCTTAATTGAGTGCAAGAGGAACATTACGAATGGAAGCCCTTTCTAAACACCCTAGGTTAGTAGCTACCCTATTTTTTACTCAACTTCTTGGTGCAAGGATTGATCCTAGTGGACTACCCAGATCATCCCAAGATTTTAAACTCACCATCTATGTTCCCTTTGTTGTGCTTATGGAACTTCCATGACAAAGCCAATATCTCTTGTGGGTAACCACTTGGTGTGAGGTGAAGGAGCATCAAGCATGGGCCAATTTGTTGAGTAATGAACCATAACTTTTAGGTAGATATTGCTTGATGTGTTCTCAAATGTGCTAGACCTATGGAAATATTTTGAACATACACATGATGATAGTTCTAGTGTTCTATTTTAAGACCTCACATATGCTTGTATCATGCAAGGTTTCTTTGTCCCTTGCTTTATTATTTGAAAACTACTCAATGTGTCACTATCTTGCTTGGAAAGAAATTGCTTTTGAACATCAAACTTGCTATGCTATCAACTATTGTCAAACTTTTTCAACCAAGTCAAAGCATCAAGTCTTAACATTTTTCTTGTGTTTCTTGCTAAGGGGAGTCTCATCATTTGATTTTTCTTTTCTATGTCTCTAGTGCTTGAACATGGTTAAAGTGACTCTTTGGTCTAAGTGCTCTTCGTCTTTCTATCTTCATGGTCTATGTCTGCTTGCTAGTTATTTTTTTGCTGAAATGGTTACCTTGATTTCTTGACTACACTCTTATGTTGGGAAAGTTGTTAACTTGTCACCCCACTTGCTCTATCTACTTGGCTATTTGGCTTCTTGTCTAGATCTTGACTTGAGTCACTAATGTTGTAGTCTCTTTGACACTTTCTTTACAAGTCACTTTACTCTATCTTTACTATTTTGGCAAGTGAACACTCTACCTCTTTGGTTTGGACATCAAGTTTTATTGTGTCACCTTCTTAGCTTCCTCTAGTCTCCTTCAGGTTTGATTATCTATCTACCACTATGGAATTCAAACCTTGTGCTACCAAACCTCAACCAAATCTAAATGATCATGATATCCTCCATGCCACTAAAGAGTTTCAAGATCTATATGCTCAATACAAAGAACTAGAAGAGACAAATGATCTTTCTTACCTTCATCTCTCTAAGCATATGATAGAAATGAAGTCTAAACTTGAGAAAAGATTAAAGGAGAAGATTTCATTCTTAAATGAATCTCCCTCAAGACCTTTACATGCACATGGTTCATCTTCTTCAATGTCTACATATTCTATTCCATGACATCAAATGTCTTCATCTTCTAGATCTAAAGACCTCCTTAGAGAGAAAGAAAGTGATACCTCCTTTGAGCCTATTCCAAGCTATCATGATAGACCTATCTTTGACCAGGAAAATGACGAAGACATGGATGCATACCATTCACTTGAGAAACAACAAAATGACTCTAGACATAATTTTGACAGAGCTTCTGCTCCCTTGGAAGATTCTTATGATGACACTTCACAAACACTTCTTGGCACCAAGCTCATCACGTTACCTAAGTCTAGCTCATATGGAAACCCATTCTTGGATATCTATTGTGCTTATCATCGACATAATGAGCATAGTACTTTAGATTGCATTGAGTTGAAACATAAAATCCAAGATCTTATTGATAATGGGATTATTGCTACCTCTAATGACTCATGTGATGAGGATACTTTTCTTGGGAAAGATCATATTAGTGAACTTATGTCTAGTGATGGTTTCCTTGATACCTCCACTTCTTCCAACACTCATGTGTCTCCCAACACTTCAAAGATTTCCAACATGACTCCAGCAAACAAGCAACCTAGTGCTTTCCATATGGACTATGTGTACCCTCAAGGGATACCTATAAAAGAAACTCAAGCTAACCTTCACTTGGCTGCAAACCTTTTCCATGCTACTACAACTAAAAATTCTCAATCTTCATGCACTACTATGCCTACTCCAAGCGCTACTTCATTCACTCTTCATTCTCCCTTGTCCTTAGAAGTGGCTCCATGTCAAGAGGACTCTCAAAAAGGAAAAGCTATAAATGTAAAGAAAGATAAAGATCAAGCACTCTTTCATCTCCTTTAGAATTTCACCTCTCCATATCCTATGTCTTTTCCATCCCCCAAGTATGATGAATATAGCACTTCCATTATCTCCCTTGGGCTAACTGAAAATTATGAGAAAAGTTCTCTTCCAATGCTATCCAATGCTACTTGTCAAGATCAAAGTGTCCCCTCATGTTCTACTTCTCCATATCCACTTCAAAATTGTGCTCAAGCTTGAAGTGCTCCTATTAAAAATGTTGTTCCTATCAAAGCTACTCATGTGTTGATTGATGGCTTTGACTATTTTTCTCACTCTAAAGATGTTGATATCCCTTTTCACTATCCATTTGCATATCCAAAGTCTATCCTTGGTTCTTATCCATCAAAGCCAAAGCCTTCAAACCTTCCATCTATATTAGGACCTTATGTTCCTTCATCTTCTACATTTTCCACTCCTAGATTTCCCATCATACCTCAAGATCAACAAAGACACTCATCCTTGATGAATTTCCATCCATCTATCTATCTAAACTAGTCATATCATCCTTATTCATCCACAAATCCCAAGTTTGGAAGCAAGAATAAACATAAGAATCCATTAAAAATGAGGATCACTATGTTCTATCTAATCAACATGTGAATGCTAAGAAAGATAAAACATTCAAGAGACCACAAAGATCTACTACCTAAAGAGCTAAATCAAAGAAAATATGGGTTCCTAAATCTGTCATTGAAGAAATGTGCTCTCAAGCATTCAAAGAAAAGGGAAAATCTAAAGCTATATGGATTACCAAGTCTCTCTTGAAAGACTTGAATATATCAAAGTTTACATTCAAGCTTCCAAAGGCCTCCACTCCATCTTCTTCCAAAGTCTTCCACTCCATCTTCTTCCAAAATTTCTTTGCTACATCATACATCTAAACCTAAAAATATTTTTTCCATGATTCCTACATCATTCCAACACCCTTAAAGGTGTGTGTTGATGTTGATCTTGCCCAATATTTCAGATACCCTCATGAAATCCTCTAAAGCTTACACTTACTTTCTACACATAAACTCTTATCCTCCAGATACTCTTCCTACTACCATCTCTCTTCCTTCATCTTATCAACATCTTTGAGCATACCTTATCCATGATCTTGTCTTATCATGACTTATTCTTCCTATAGGAGCACTATCTAAATTAACAAAGCTTGAGCTCTTTCTAAAAATTCAAAAAGAAAAAGAAAAAGAAAAAAGCAAAAAAAGTAGAAAATGTGCCTTGGTGAAAACCACTTCTTGTGGCACCTTGGTAGCAAAAGTAAAGAGATAAAATTCATCCTATGGTGAAAACTACTTCTCGTGGCACCTTGGATAAGTACCATGATGAAAACCTAGTAAACATGCATCATGCATAATTCTTCCATCATCCATCTATCCCCTCTTCTCTCTTTGATCTTGACAATGTTGAGCTATCTTTGCATATTGGCTATCTTATCCACGAGATTCTCTATTGCGCTTTCTCATTCACTCATAGCCTCCATCTTGAGCTTTATTCTTATTGCTCTCATCGCTATCCTATCTAGTTGACCCCTTGGTCTTGATCACAATAAATAAAACATGGTTCTCATAGGTATCTTGACATGGCTACTCTTTTAGACTACATGCTTTCATGCTATATTTCTTATTGGCTTCAACTACTTATTCTATACACTATCTTGCTCATTGCTTCCATTGTTAATCCAAAATCTTCTATATATGGCTATCTTTCCCTAACTTGGGTACTCTTGAGGAGTCAGGTCCTTGAGAATCATTTTCACTTGCTTCATACTCCTTTCTTATCCATCTTTGCTTATCCACCAACTCGCTGCTCCATCATGTCCTATAACTTGCTAGACATTGGAAGAAAATGATGTGATCTTGAGAACTAATAATCTCTAAGTCATTTTAAAAATCCTAAAACTCAAAAAATTTCCTAAAAAAATGACCATCTTAGTGAAAACCTAGCAATGGGCACTTTGATGTATCACCAAAAAAATTGAAAAATTGAAAAATACAATTTTTTTTGAAAAAAGTCCTGAAAAAATTTGCCAAGCGGTGAAAACCTAGAAATAGGTGCTACTTGAGACTCTTGCACCTATGTCTATCAATCTCAATCACACACTTTGAAATATATTCCCTAGCTTGGAATTGTTTATTGTCCTTGTCTCAGGGGCACAACTACTTAGCCTATTAAGGTTTCCTTGTGCATTAGGGCTTCTTTAGCAACTCACACAATAATGTTGCTCAACACTACCACCAACTTGACATCAAGTATTTCTCAACACTTTTCAGATAGTTTACCTACAATCTCCAATGTCACAATATTTCTCATTATCAAATTCAAGTTTTGAAGAAATGGCCAAGTGACTTACACACACACGCTTAAACATTTAAATGAATGAGCTATGAAGAACTTTATATTTTTTGTGTGTTTTCTATGATGATTTCTTTGCTATGTGTTCCCTCCCTAATAAGTCTTTCAAGGATGTCATGGACTAGAAGACTGGGGGCATGGGGCATGTTTTACTTGCTTTCTTCTTGTGGGTATACTTTGTTAGTCTAAGGTGTTTAGAGCATTCATGTTTGTCCTACTTGACACTTTGAACCTACAATGTATCATCCTTGTTTGTTTTCACTAGACTGCACTCAGGGGTTATCCTAGCACTTATGCCTTGATACAGGTGTAATCTTTCTATACTAAACTTAGGGAATCTAATTGCCTAGTCATCTTGACCTATATGTCTTTGATGCTTAAGTTGGATTCCCACATTTCTATCTAACATAGATCATATTCAAATCCTAATAGTTTTACTAGTGATGATTGTACAATCTTATGATGTCCCTAATAAGGCTTGATGATAAAAACTAGGACCTACTTATGTAACCCTTGCAATTGCACTTTTTTATACTAACTTGCATTCTAGGGTTCATTCTAGCTTATCTTTTCATTTTGCATGTTGAGAGAGCTCTCTTCTTTATCTTTCATGGACATGTCAACTAACTACATTCATCCTTCTCTTACCTCTTCTTGATCTTATCTTATCTCTTCTTTCCCATTTCTCTCTTCTTTTCCATCTTACCTTCTCATCTATGCTTTTGACCTATCTTTTTTATTCTTGACATCATGGATCCATTTTTAGGACTGAAATCCAAATTCAAGTTCATCTTGTAGTCAAAATTTCTTCCTCTTTCTATGTAGTTGCCTGACCTATTGAGGCTTAATCTTTGAATCTTTTTGGGGCAATCATCATTTCTTCATTTCTTAATCATTTCTACTCTCTTTCACTCTTCACTTTCATTTCATTTTATCTTTCTTCTTTTTTTGACCTAATTCTTATGTTTTATTTTTCTTGGTCAAAGGTGGTCACTTTTTGGTCTTAATCTCTTGTCTATCATTATGAACTTTTCTTTGTTTTGATTTGATCAAATCTAGCTTATTTATGCATCTCCTCTATCTCAATTCAATTTCAATTCTGAGGGGGCAGGAATATTCTATCATTGTTGCAAATTTCTTTCTGCTACAACTATCTATTTTCTCTTGATCTATCTTCTTTTCTTGGTGTAAGTAATCTTCTTGAGTTCTGATATCATCTCTATCCTAGTGTTCAGAACTATTGCTATTAGACAGTACATTCAGGACTTGCTATCTCTTTCTTCATTTCATTCTTCAAAATCAAATCTCTCTATCTATTGCTACCTACTTGGCTTATGTATTCTTTGACATCATGTGTTCCCAGATTGATCACATATCAGTCAAAGAGGGGCAAATGTAATCACCCAAAAATGGTCATCTAAACTATGAGCCCCCTTTCTATCATTTTTGCATAATTTATCTAATGCTTATCCTTGATCAAATCTCCAAAAATTAATTTATTTGATTATAACCTATGGTATAACCACTTTATCCCAAGTTCATATTTAATTAAAAGAACATGCCCCCCTTTTAATTAAATAAAATTCACCACTCATCTCTTATCCTAAGTGCGCACTCATAAAACATTATTCCTAGTTTAGAAATAAAAGAAAAGACATTTGTTCCTACACATGAATGCACAATTTTCTATGTGAGATGAATCTTCTATTTTTAAAATAACTTTAATTCTCCTCCACACATTTAAAACCCTCTCAAAAGTCAACCATTAATTGTGATTGGTTGAGATGCTTGTGCACATGGATCACTCAAGATGTATTCTCCTCCCTTGATTATTCCTCTTTTGTCTCTTAATCTCTACCATCCATTTTTCTTTAAAAGGGAGGGCTCTCTCCTCATTCAAAAAATCTTAGTCTCTCATGCTATTGTTATGCTACAGGTTTTCTTGGTGATTTTTGAGACTTGGAGCATTCTTGCATTTTTGCATTTTAGCCTTTTAGCTTAGCTCTCATTCTACTTACATTACGACATACTTTTTTAACTTAGCTTCATTCATGCTTTAGCTTAGTTCTCTTTGTTAGCTTGCATTTCATTTAGAATAGTTTGCATTTGCATTGAATTTTATTCTAAATTCTTGGGTATTGGCACTCTTGCCTCTACTCTTTGAATCTATCATTCTATGGTGCACCTTGCAAGGGTTGTATAGTTTGGTTCATTTGAGAGCCACCATCTCATAGCCTTTGCATGTCATAGATAGAGAGAAATAAGTCAACTTTTGAGACTCCCTCTTCCATGGGTTCTCTCAAGAATATTGGTTTATAGAAGTGTGACACTTTTATGCACACACTGGGCATTTCCCCTGGCTATGAAAGCACCGACACTCTTACCTCCATGGAAAGAATCTTGTTGTTTGTGTTATTTCCCAAGCTTTCCCAAGAATTTGAAACCTAGATGGAACCAATCATGGTATAAACCTCGAAGAAATACACCTGCATCATAACTGACATTTTCTTACCTTGGACAGTACAATCAACCTCTGAATTGGGGATTTTTTGTAGAGTGTTACACACAATAGGGGTAGTGGTGCGTTCAGGTATGTAATTTCTTTTCTCAATTCCTAGAATAATAAGATACTCACATTACATAGATTTTGGATCACTTTATCAACCATGGGTGTCTATGCATTTGACATGGAAATTGCTCAAAAAGATAGTTCCTTTGATTATGCAGCCTTTCAGCCCTACTGCCACTACTGCCACATGAAAAGGCCTAGGTTCAAGTTCCTCATTCTATAGTTTATCTAGGATTTATCTTTTACAAATTTTAAATTTGACTGTATGAGGGTTTTTCATCAACTCTCAGAAAATTACACAACATTTTTAAGATCGAGAATGATCTAGTAAGGAGGAAGATGTGACAATTGTGAAGGGACAATTACTTAATATTGTCTCATATTTTCATTTCAAATTTCTCTATTTTTATTTCTCTCCATTTGCTCAGTTCATTTCTAACCATATTCATTGTTGGAGTTGTCTACTTTTTTAGCCTTAGACAAAATTGCTTCTTTAATATTTTTCTAGAACTATTAACATCATACATTTAGACTATGGTTGTGTTTTGGATTCTCTTGTCGAATGACATTATTACAACTGAGATTATGTCACTCATATAAAATCTATAGAACTACATACAAAGAGTATTATGTAAAAAATAGGCTTTAGACATCATTTTGTGTTATTTTGCAAATGCTCACATTAATTCTTGGGGCTTCATTTTGTAATATTTTTTAAATATTCACATAAGTTCTTGGGGCATCATTTAATAATATTTTTCAAATGTTCACACAAGTTCTAAGCTAGTTGTAAAACTATAATCAACAATAATTTATTACAACTTTCAAAGGACATTCATTGGGAGTTGTCAATGAATAGATTTAGTAAATGAAAATATGTAAGAAAAGAGACATGGTAGGCCTCTCCTGGAATGTGATGTGCATTAGAATATACAAAAAGCATTTGATCTTCCATATAAGAAAAGTACAATAAAACACAAGGGGAATATTTAAAAATGTCATACAAATTTGTAATGTGCATATTCCTATAGCACGTCATGACATATATTTGATAAAATGCCTCGAGAATATTACAAGATATATTAACATTTACAACATTGCCATGGTAACTATTGTACAACTTGCCTCAAAACTATCACATCTTAAAATAATTCAAGAGAGACATCATTCATCAATTGGTTTTTATAGAAATATAGTTTCAATAATTTTTTAATGCAAATAGATCCATTTGGAGCATGCCATCTCAAAGTCAATTTTTATGGGCCACAATTCTAGGCATTTTGTCAAATAACTCAAGTGCCTTGTCTAGACATTAATAATTTGTATACATGTTTAATAGCAGTGTATGGAGAGAGAGAGAGAGAGAGAGAGAGAGAGAGAGAGAGAGAGAGAGAGAGAGAGAGAGAGAGAGAGAGAGAGAGAGAGAGAGAGAGAGCGAGAGAGAGAGAGAGAGAGAGAGAGAGAGAGAGAGAGAGAGAGAGAGTACTAACTAATTCTTTGAGTTTCTAGCAAACATTCTCCCTATTTACAATTTCTAAACAAACTCTCACCCATACATCTAGTAGCCATCTTTGGAATAAATATTTTTTCACATGATGGGTTTTCTTGTACTATTTTCTATGTATTGTATTGCTTGGGACCTCCTCCTCCTTCATCTAACATCATCTTCTTTGCAATCCATGTTATATGTTATGTTTACTAACTTATTGCATTTCTTAGTTAATTCCTTCTTTCGTGTACTATTTTACCTTGTTTTTTTGACATTGGTCTTTTCTAATATTTAATCTTGGCATTGATTGTAGTATTTGTAATTCACTGAACAAAATCTTATTTTAATTATCTAGCATTTTATTAGCATCCATATATCAAACATTGTAGCATAATCAATAGAATAAGTTTTGAAATTTCTTTGGTTGAAAAATACAACTATTATGTTTTATTGAGGCTATTTATATTTTAGTTACTATGATTGCTATGGAAGTTCATCTGAAAACCTGTAATAAGAAAAATAATATTGTAGTAGCACACAATTACAGGGCTTGGCAATAGGAGTTATCACAGTGAGTTGGAAGATGTTTCACTAGAGCCATGGCAATAGTGTGTTGAAATGTAATTAGAAGGTAGACAACATCTAGCTTTTGACAATGTTTTAAGCTTTACATTACCCCTATTGTGATGTTCTACGTTCTCATTGTGAAGATATTAGCTAGTCAATATTGTTTTAATTTGCTTGGTGCTTTTTCAACATAATATGCATAAGGTGTAGTGGAGCTTGTTGGCAGCAACATTGATCACACTTTTTAACAATGTAGTTTCTTTCTATAATGTAATATTTAGGTAACATAGAATTTTACAAATTTATAGAAATAGACAAGGACTAAAATTGCTAAATTATGAAATCTTCCTCCCTTAATATAATGTATTTGAATTTTTTGAACAGAGTCAATCATTCTTTATCATCAATCTTTGCATTTATCGTTTTCTTGTCTAATCCATTGGTTTGGTTTGCAAGCATGTGTAAATATAGTGTTCAGTTGTAATCTATGTTTACTTATTGTTAGTATTAAAGGATTATTTATACATCTAGATGCAATTTCTATTAGACTTAGTATCATGTGGAAGAATATTGTATATATAGAGTTTTCCTAATCCTTTTTTTTTTAAAGTTAATATTATTTGGCTTCAAGTTGGGTAGTTTCTTGTTGTATACACTAATCTAATGTGCTAGAAATACTAATCTAATGAAAGCATTTACACATTAAACTAACATAACATATAAGAGAGACAAAGAGAAGACAAACTCAAATGAGAATGTGAGCCATGGATAGTCTCTCTCAATGAGATTTGTTCTCTTCTTTTTGAGATGTGTCTATGTGTAGATTGGGGATGTATGCTCAAATGCTCAAAGTTGCTTCAATGGTGGAGATGGATAATAGCAAATTGGTAGCTTTGTGAGCTCTCAATTTGGCATTATAAGGGTATGGGTATGGCTTTTGGCTCTCAAAAGGGCATGGTAACTTTAGCTCAAAGATTGTTGATGAAATGGCTTGGGATGGGATTCAATTTATAGGCCAAGGGGTAGAGGGATGGAGGGCTTAGATGCAAGGATGGGGAGATGGTTAAGGAGGGCTAAGATGCACTCAAAGGGGAGCACATGGATTGTGCTTATTTAGCACCAATGGGAAGGTGACACTTGTCACAAGGAGGATGAGTGTGAGAGGGTAGGGTAAAGGGTTGGTTAAAGGCATGATGAGTGGGGTTGAGTATGTAAGAGAGATGTAAGAGGAATGAGTGTGGAAGAGGGAAGAGTGTGGAAGATGGATGTAAGAGTCATGAGTGGGCTTGTAAGAGTCTTTTATGGTTTGTAAGAGCACTCATGACTTGGTGGTTGGGATTTTTGAGGGGAGACTTTGGTTTGGTTTAGGAAAGTCTTAAACTTGTTTAAGGAATGTGACAACATTAGGGGGTGGATTAGGCTTGGGTTTAGGATTAGATTAGAGATGTTAGAGATGTGCAAGTGGATGGCATTAATGAGGGTGGGTGAGTTAGTGGCTAAGCTTGGTTAGTATGGGTGGATGGGGTGGATTAGGCTAAATGGAGGATTAGGGATAGGTTAGGGGTTTTTAGATTTGACGGTTTTATTTATCAAATAGGTTTATTTAATAAATGGGGATTTTGGATTTAGATAGAAGAATAGGATTTAATTGATAAATAATAGGTTATTTGATTTATCAATTAGGACTATAGATGATTAATTAAATTAATCAGCTAGGGGATGGCAAAGGATTAATTAAATAAGCATTTAATTAATGATGCCTTTAGAGATAACTAAATAGGATTACCGAAGCGATGTAATCAAACTTAGGTGTCTACACTTGTTTCTCTATTTTCTATTTTATTTTACTATTAGTGGTCAATGGAATACAAAGATATAAAAAATATATTCATCATTCTAAATGGCTAAAAATGATTTTTAAACTAACTACCCATTAGTTGCACATTTTTTGAACACAAAAAGTTATGAAAGTTGTCATTGCAACTTTGATCATTTTTTGTATTATTCTTTGATAACTTTGATCTATTGAATAGTTTAAGAATTTTTTTGATTGATTTGTAGTAACTTTTAATTAATTAGAAAATTTATAGTGGAAAGCAAGGATGTAATGCATATAGGAATTTAATTGAAAGCATTTCATCTAAGTTGGTTAAGGTATTTATTGTTATATAGTCATAATTTTCTTTTAATCTACTAGAGGTAAATACATTCATGTTATATTTTGGATGAAGCTATACATAAACCAATTCCTCTCATCAAAATAATAATTAAGAACTTGGAACAATAGTAAATTGCCATCCAAAATTTTTAGACTTAGTTTTCTCTTTTGTTTGCACAAATAAAGGTCTTTTTTTTTTCCACAACTTTATTACAAAAAGGGGAAGAAGTCACACGTAATGGATTTTAAAATTAAAACAATCTCTCTTTATCTTTATATTATGCATTTAATAACACCACTATTCTTTATAAGCTACTAGCTCAATGGAAGAACACCTACTTTACAAGTAGGAGGATGGTAGTTTGATTCCATCGCACCCTAATACAATCAAATAAATTTCCAAATAAACTACTGAATATACTACCAAATATACTACCAAATATAATATCAAATATAGTACCAAATGTACTACCAAATAAAATACCAAATATACTACTGGATAAGTGCACCAAGTTGTGGTGCCAAAAAGGTGACACATTTTTTTTTTCAATTTTCAATAGCGCGTACACGCTATGGCTTGGGTAACTCAAGCCATAGCATGTACGCACTTTTAAAAAAGAAAAAATATTATAAATGGGTTGCATACCCGCAACCCATTCATTTTCACTTGTTTTTCCTACTTCTCATAGCAGCGTGTACGTGGATTGCAACAAACCAAGCTTTTCACCACACACCTTGTAAATATGCCTCGTCACCATCGAAGTTCGAGATCATGAGCACATCATATGTTATCTAAATTCCTTTTTGCATTGTTTTATACATTTTTAATATTGTTTTGTAGGTTTTTTACAATTTTTCTTTAGATTTGTTTATTTATTTAGATTTCAATTGATTTCTTATCAAGAAATGTCAATAATGAACTGGCAAATCCACAAGAATCTCAAAACCCTCAAGAAAATCAAAACCAAAACCCTCCACAAGAAGAACAACAGAACCAATTGCAAGACCTCCTCTTGGCACACTAGAAAATATAATAAATGAAATAGAAAGAGGCAAAATTGAATTAGAAGAACTCATTGGTTGGTTGAAAGAATGTGGACAAACCAATCCAATGAGAGCTCAATTGGCATCATCCCTCGAATCCATTAAGACCCACATAGCTTTTGTTAGTGGTCAGTTAGATGTTTGGCGGGTTAAGAGGGATGAACAAAAAATATATTATGCAAATAAATTGTCATATCAAGATTGAAAGAATTTGCCTTAGGGTAGAATTTACCCAAGACCAAGGAACTCAAAACACAAGCACAAATTAGACCAGAGTATGATCAGAATAATTGTATAGTATTCAATTCTATGTACAAGTACACTAGGAGTGCCTCAATATAAAGGCCTCTAAGATGCATCTAGAATACCCCAGAATCAACATCATGATAAGTCCAACAATTAGACACATGTCCGCCAGATATGGGTTATCCTCCATTAAGCACGAAAGTAAGTGTGATGATGAGAGGATAAGCCTACAAAGGTGAAACATGCACATTAGTGTTATAGACAACATGTACTAAATTAGGAGTGCAAAAAAACTGTGTTGTCTACATGACAACTCAGTGAATGATGCAAACTCTTGTGTTGTAGACACCATGTGCACAATTAGAGTTGCATACTTCTGTGTTGTCTACATGACAACCCATAAAGGTGTGCAAACTCCTAAGTGTCTCATAAAGAGAAATAATAAAATAATGCACTAACCTAAGTAAACTTAAGTAAAGTGTAAATAGTAAATACCTATTTACACCAACACCCCCCCTTAAGTGCAACTTAGGGGAGTGCACTTAAGCTCACTAATGCATAATGGGTCCTGTATACAAGGCCATGTTAGGTACCCATGTACAAAAGAAATACTATGAATGATGTAATGCAATCTCTCATAAAGTGGAGAAAGAGGGAAAACCTCATGGGAAAAACCTTCCTCCAAAAAGAGAGATGAGTATAATAAAGAAAAAGAGAGAGAAGAAAACCTCAGAAGAGGAAAAAATCCCTCCCAAAAGAAGAAGAAGAGATAAGTCAAGGGAGTCCCCTATCTGCAACATCCTACACCCCCAAGAGATCTCACAAATGAGTATACTCGACCTCAATGAAGGGTTTGGTGAAGATATCAGTGACTTTCTCTATGGTAGGATAGTACTGTAGTGCAATGATCTACTCATGTATAAGCTCTCTGATATAGTGCATATGAACCTCAATGTGCTTTGTTTGTTGATGTTGAACTAGATGCTTAGAGATTTCAATGGCACTCTAGTTATCACAATGAATAACTGTCGACTTAGGTAGATCAAATCCAAACTCCTCCAGGATATGCTATAACCAAAGAGCCTCTGTAGTTGCATTGACAGCCCCTCGATACTCAACCTCTATGGAAGAAAGAGAAATATTGTTTTTCTTCTTACTTTGCCAACAAATAGGGCTGGAACCAAGGTGAAATATGTACCCTGAAGTGGACTTGTGAGTGTCTAAGTCTCTTGCATAGTCAGAGTCTATGTATCCAACCAACTGAAGCCCTGTACCTATTGCATAATGTATCCCATGTGTATGTGTACCCTTGATGTAGTGAAAAATGTGCTTGGCAGCCTTCCAATGAAGCTCATGAGGTTCTTGCATAAAGCGTGAAACCACACCAACTGCAAAAGCAATATTAGGGTAGGTGTGTGTTAAGTAGATAAGGCTCCCAACTAACTATCTGTATAATGTCGCATCAATAAGTGGAGTGGTACACTTAGCCTCTAGCTTGACACATTATAAGAAGGGAGTAGAAGCAGGATTACAGTCACTCATGTGAAACCGAGAAAGCAAGTCAAGAGAATACTTGGGCTGTGAAAGTGTGATCCTTGCTGAAGATTGTGTGATCTCTATGCCAAGGAAGTAATGTAGCAAACCCAAGTCTGTCAAGGAAAATCTGTCCTGTAGAGAGGTCTTGACACTAGTAATGATGGATGCAGTGCTCCCTATAATGATCAAGTTGTCAACATAAAGCACTAGGATCAAGTGAGAGTCATCTTTCTAAAGAATGTAAACATTCGAATCAGAATGACATCTAGTGAAACCCGCTGAGAGGAGAAAGGAATCCATTTTGGCATACCAAGCCCGAGGAGCTTGCTTTAGACCATAAATAGACTTCTTCAATCTACAAACCATAGTAGAATCCTATATGAACTCCTGTGGCTGCTCCATATAAATTTCCTCATGAAGGTCACCATTCAAAAATGTGCTCTTAACATCCATCTATTGTACAACCCAACCTTGAGCTATAGCAATTGCTAGTGTTAGGAAAATGGAGTTCATCTTGGCAACTGGTGCAAAAGTCTCTATATAGTCAATACCTAGAAGTTGCGAGAATCCTTTGGCAACTAGTCTAGCCTTATGCTTATTAGCACTTCCATTCGTTGCAAATTTGGTTTGATAGATCCATTTGCATCAAACCACTTTTCTTCCCTTAGGAAGGGGAACTAAGTCCCATGTGTTATTTTTCATCAATGAATTATATTCTTCCTCTATAGCCTTATCCCATTCTGGAATCCCTAATGCTTCCTTAAAAGACTATGGATCTAAAGCAATGGCTATGTATGCATGTGGAAATGATTTGTGTTGTGACCTAGTCCTTCGAGTATCTAAAGGATTTCCCACCAATGAACCTGCTGCATCAAGAGTTTATTGTGCCCAATGAGGTTTAGTGGAAGAGGAAGAAGAAGGAATGTCCTCAACTATTTTTTGACCCTACAAAGGTGGAATCGTGCGAGTCAGAGTTGGAGGAATCTGATCTTTTGAGTCACTATCATCACTATGATCAATATCCACAAAGGAGGAAGAAGGAGGAGTTGAAGAAGCCAAACTTGGACACGTCTCTTCAAAATGAACACTCCTCTCATAAAATATTTCATGAGTCTCTAGATCCATTAGTTTGTATGCCTTGAGATGATCAAGATATCCAACAAATATGCATGGTTTGCTTTGCGTTTCTAATGCCTTTTGCTTTTGTGGAGGTATCCTTGCCCATGCTAGACAACCAAAAACTTTGAAGTGCTTAACACTCGGTTTTCTACCACACCAAGCCTCAAAAGGTGTTATTTCATCTAAGGCTTTTATGTAGACTTTTGTTTTGGATGTAGTTGGCACATCACATGGCTTTATCCCAAAACACATGATCGTGAGACTTGTGTTGAAGCATGCAAGTAGTCATTTATTTAAGGGTTCTATTCTTTCTTTCAGCTACACCATTCTATTGTGGCATGTATGGAAATGAATGTTGAAGATCTATCCCCTCATGTGTGCAATAGTCTATAAGTTTGGAGTTGACATATTCTCTACCATTTTCTGTCCTTAGGATCTTGATGGCTTTCCTAGATTTATTCTCAAATTGAGCTTTGAATGTGATAAAGTTGTCAAAGAATTTACTCTTATGACTAAGGAAAAAAACCCCAAGTGTACCTTGAAAAGTCATAAATAAATGTGAGAACATAGTGAGCCTTACCAAAGGATGGTACTGGAAATGGGCCAGCTACATCACTATGAACCAATTCTAGAACAACAGTTTCCTTCCAAGACTTCCCCTTGTCATATTTCTCTTCAGGATGTTTACCTGCTTTGCAACCTGGACATACACCCTCTGAAAAACTTGACTTGAGGTAGACCAATGACCATTTCCTTGCTACTTAATTGCTGAAGGTAGCAATAATTAAGGTGTCCAAATCTTTCATGCCATAGTTTACTTGGAGTGTTTGAATAAGTCAACAAGGTGAGAGAAGTGGACTTAGGCACAAAATGTGAGAAAGAATAAAGTCTAGTCTCCTGGTTTGCCTTTCCAACCGCCACCATTGAATCATCTTTGAGGTTTTTCACCACTACTGTGTCGAGGAGGAATTCTACTTTGTTGCCACATCCATAGTGATTGATTTGATAAATGGAGAGAAGGTTGGTGCTAAGATTAGGAACATGTAGTACATCCTTGAAGATGCCATTCTCTAACTGAACATTCCCTTTACCTTCTACTTCAACTTGAGTATCATTGCCCACATAGATGTATGGTACATTTGAAGGTTTTAAAGAGGAAAATTACTCCCTTGAAGCACCCATATGATGAGTTGCTCCTGAATCTAGAACCCATTCTTCAGCATTGTTTGTACTTGCAACTAAAGCTTGGCCCTTGCCCTTTGAAGTGGATGAAGAACCCTTGTCCTTATATGCATTTGGAACATCAATTTTGTGTTTCCTCATAATGTTGACCAATTCATCAATTTTCTTATCTTTGCACTCATGTTCATCATGTCCATTCCTCTTACAATAGGAGCACATTTTCTTCTCCTTCTCAAGATTGATTTGAGGAAGATTTTTGTTTTGAGGAGGACTGTTGTGTGTCATCTTATGGCTTAGCCTTCCATTTCTTCTGCTTCTTGTTTGAGCTTTTGTCACTTGAATTACCTTCATTTGCTACCAAGGCTTTAGTTTTGGGAGACTTGAGAATTCCCATTCCCACTAGATTGTCATGTTCAAAGATCAACATTTCTGAGAATTTCTCAAATGAAGGTTTAACATAGGCACTACCCATTGTCACTTTGTGTGTATTAAAGCTAGAAACAAAAAGAGCATATTTAGGTGGAAGATGAGTCATGGTGTGTTTAATCATCTCTCCATCTTTAATGTTTTCACCATAATCCTTTAGCTATGCCCTATACATTTCTACTTGGGTAAGATAGTCTTTAATTGTGTCAAAATTTCTAGGATCCAACTTGAGAAGTTTATCCTCTATGGTGTAAGCCATGTCTTCATCTACTGTCCCATAAAAAGCTTCTAGTTTAGCCCAAACCTCTATTGGATTTGTAAGCTTCCTAATGTGAAATTTGACAGGATTAGAGATATTTTTCAACAAGGTTCCTAAGGCCATCTCTTGTTTGGATTTCCAATCTTCTTTCTGAGCTTCATCAACATCAACAGGAGGTTTCTTGGCTGCACCAGTGACATAACACCATAAATTTTTTTGTGCCAATGGCTCTTTAATGTTTTCTTTCCAAGTAGCATAATTATGTGGAGTTAACTTTGAAAAAGAACCCATAATGCAAGAACACAAGATCAAGGAGACACAGTACACAGTACACACTCCCCCTTTTCACTCAATCAAAAAATCCCCCCCAAATAAATGATTTTGGCAATTTATATATAGTGCGATTACAATGGGCCACTTGCCAAAATGGACTTTTTGATTTTGCTGATTACAACCTCTGTATAGAGTACAAATCTCAACTTTTACAATGTAGCTCAAGATTACAACAATTGTGAAGTAATACAATGCAAAACAAGACCTATCTCTAAAAGTGATACTTTTTTCCAAATAAGATGATAATTTGATTGCAGATCTAAAAACTAGACAAAAAAAATACACTTCCAAAAAAAAAGAAACCTAAAAAGGAGTCCAGATGAGCCCATACGATGAGTTTGAAGTTGAAAAAAGTAGGATTAGACATGTATAGTCGCCAAAAAACACTTATAATGACCAATTCGTGCACTAAAACTAGAAAATAGCTACACCATTAAAAAATTCAAGAATATTACCCAAAAAAAAAAAAAATACACCTGATTTGGAGTCCAGATGATCGAGTTATGGCCGTTTGAAGTTGGGCTGCCAAATCAAAACTGCATATGAAGAGGGGTCTAAAGAGGAAAACACTGTGTTAAATTTGATAGTCAAACGACCATCATAATAGTTCAAAAATGCCCTAAAATGATGGTCAGATGATCGTCAAATTTAGGCTCATGATTTGCTGATGTCAGTGTTTGTGAAAGCCTGTAATGACATCACCCTGTATGTATGATGATGTGGCACTATACGGATGGTACAGATTATACAAAAATTACAAACGTGTACTGCTAACATGTCATACGGTAGGTGACTATGCTGAATTAGCGAGAGACTGGACATAAAGGTGGCAAAATAGGTGTCAACATGTGTCATGATGCAGTGTCACCGCATGGCAGTTGTTTACAGTGTCCACGGGTGACGTGGCTCAGAAGAGTTAACGTGGCCATTGCATAGGGTACTCATGTGTAGGTGTCTATAGGATCCATGTGGAGGGCTGTGCCTTTGCCGCGTGTCCACCTGTTTGTTGCCATCGGAGGTTGAAGCTTCTGCTGGAAGTTTGAAAAATGGGTGGGGACTAATATATGAGTCCCAATTGCAGTAAAACTCTTAGAGTTTTATAAAATGTAGGCATCGCAAACTTAAATCAAAGAAAAGGCAGCGGCCATGGGCCAATAATTCAGCCGCTCTGTCACACTGAATTTTGAATGTTGACTATCGGTATGTGCAAGGATTTGCCCACCGGTGGTCTGATCTCTATGTCAAAAATGTTAACCGCCCATGCCAAAATGAATGACTTCACCAAAAATTATTAATCTACAGAATATTGTGAAGCTGCTTGTGAATAAAATAAAATATTCCCTATGAAATATACAACGTACAAGGCTGGGACCTAATAGCTAGGTACCTGTGCGCTAACTTTTTTTTCTCTGCACTGACGCCTAAATTTGGAAAAAATAATTCCAAAAAAGCAGAAAAAATACAGAATTAACCTGATCCAAAAATTAATTAATCAGACCAAAAAAGATCATACCCGGCTTTGCAAATCAGGCCTTTGGGTTTCAATTTGCAATTTTTTTTGCCTCCTAGTTGACTATGGCCTAAAATAGGTAAATTTATAGTCAATCTTCATTGAATCATCGCTCTAGACACAATGGTGAGGTCCGCTTTGGCTTTAGATGCTCCCAATTGTAGTTGATGCTCTGGATTTGAATTGGGTCGCTTAGAGAGATGAAGCAATGAGGTCTCCAATGACTATGTGATGAGTATCTCCCTTAGCTCTTGTACCATCTAAGAATCTACCTTAGGGCAGAATTTACCCAAGACCAAGGAACTCAAAACACAAGCACAAATTAGACCAGAGTATGATTAGAATAACTGTATAGTATTCAATTCTATGTACAAGTACACCAGGAGTGCCTCAATATAAAGGCCTCTGAGATGCATCTAGAATGCCTCAAAATTAGCATCATGATAAGTCCAACAACCAGACACATGCCCACTAGATATGGGTTATCCTCCATTAAGCATGGAAGTAAGTGCAATGATGAGAGGATAAGCCTACAAAGGTGAAACACACACATCAGTGTTGTAGGCAACATGTGCTAAATTAGGAGTGTGAAAAACTGTGTTGTCTACATGACAACTCAGTGAATGATGCAAACTCCTATGTTGTAGACACCATGTACACAATTAGAGTTGCGTACTTCTGTGTTGTCTACATGACAACCCATAAAGGTGCACAAACTCCTAAGTGTCTCATAAAGAAAAATAATAAAATAATGCAAAATAATAAAATAATGCACTAACCTTAGTAAACTTAAGTAAAGTGTAAATAGAAAATACCTATTTACACCAAAAAAGATGTTAAAAAAAAAGAAATACCAAAATTTAGAATATGTGCATTATTTAGAAAACTTGATGAACAAAATACTGTTAGAGAGGGTACTAAATGGTTCCTCATCCATTGGTGCATACATGATGCTATTAGAAATAATTTTTGGGATAGACGGTGGATGATTTTTGATGCCCCTCCTTGCAACAATCATGAGGTCTCCATGTATTTTTTAAAGAAATTGTATTGTGAGTTTGTCCTTGGGGAGATCCCCAATTATTTTGATATATTAGACTCCTAGGGTAGAGGTGGGGGTCATCATTTGAGAGGTCGAGGGCACGTCATGACCTTAATGTAGTTAGGGCACCTATGGTTGAGCCATAGGGTGAGCATGTGACTATTCCTTCAGTTGTGAAGGAACGTGTAGAGGCCAGTGCTCTAGGGACCACTAATGCTTTGACATAGATCCTCATTCATTGCATAAGTCCATTAGTTGAGGGGGAGCCTTCTGTGTATTGCAGTCACATGTGCACATCATGCGGATCCTTATGCACATTTGGCACTCATGTTGGAGATGGTGTGGATGATGGGCTCGTCACTTATCAGTTCCTGAATGAGACATTTAGCATTGACAAATAGGTAAATTACAATTATAATTTACTAATTTGATCACATTTCATATATATAGCGAATGATTAATTAATTAGCATCTATTGACATTGTTCAAAATTCAGGGTCAGAGTGTTGGTGGGCCTAGTAGCGATCCCTCAGCCCCATTTTTTTGTCCCGTCCATGAGTCTAGAGGTATGTATCGATTTAATCATTTAAATTAATACATATATTTATTAAGTAATCATATTAAGGATTGACAAAAAAAATTATGCATTTGAATCAGTTCTCTATAGGACCATTGACATTCGCTATAGACTTTGAGCCTAGACACGACACGAGCTTCGTAGAGGTACATTTGTTTCATGCTAATTTAATTCATTTGATTATATTTGTTTCATTTTTCATGTTACATTTAATGTGTATTGTATGACATGCAACTATTGTATGAGCAAGACAATAAGGTTTTAGGATGTTAGGAATAATTTCATGATGTTATAAGCTGATGTAGAGGTTAGGGTATGTTAAGCACAATGTTGGTTTCAGTCCAAAAGGAAAGACATACACCCAAAACTTCTACACCGTGATACAAACACAATACTAATGGATCAACATTAATCCATATAACTTGACACTTAGCAACTTGACTCTACATCCCAAGAGTGGTGGATTCTCACCAATAAGGTTAATCAACATGTTTAAGGGGTTCACCATGACACTAATACCAAGGAACCATGGCCAAATAACAACCAAAACTCAAATTTCTTAACTCTGTCTAGATAATGCAGTATTTTAGGCTACTAGCCCTTCCAAAGACAAAATGTGCAACAAACACAATATCTTCCAAAGGACCTTAGGAACTAATTGGAATTTCAAATACCCTTTATGGAATTTGTTAAATCCCCAAAAGGACAAGTGCTGACACCAATTCCAAGCCTTCCAAAATTGGACTATTCTACAGGCCTAATTCCTTCAATTAGGTCACCTTAATGAAGGAAGCACCAAAAATCCAATGGGAAAGACCAAATCAAAGCATCAAATAGTTAGATAATGACAAGGGAAGGTAGATTCTAGAGTTTCACTTACTGACACAAACCCTAAGGCATGCAAATCCACGAGTTTCATAATGCAGCAGAGTTGTCACATGGTAATGCCAACTCTTTAATGCAAATTTTGTACAACCACCATCATCTCCAGCCTAGAAACCACCAAAATCATAAAGTACATATGACAACGTCCCATTCCACCAAAAAATAGAATTTTCCAACAATGAAAATGGGAGAAATCAACATTTTTGTTCAAAACCATCGTGCTCTCCCTTTCCATGATCAGCCTCTATGAAATTCCACATATATTGAATTCTACACAACTTGTGCATCCTGCTCAACCAATGGAACATCCATGCATTCTTCAATTGAGATGCACAATTGTTCAACCAAATAATGTGCTAATGATATGTGATGCCCCTGTTAGCCAAATCTCCATAAAATAGTTGAAAAAATCCCTGTACAAACTCTGTAGAATGTGATCAATCATTACTGATGTAAAAATGGTACTCCCTCAAAATCTTCCTGTCTTCCTCTGTACTTGTAGGTGAATGCATGAATATTATGTGAAAAAATATGGAAACCTATTGAGAAGTATAATACTTTTCTTGCACCTCATTTTGTGGTTGTAGTGTGTAGTTCTCTGCGAAGTCTACAACCGCAACAATGGTATCCAGTGGAAACATATCCTTGCACAACTTGAATTGCAAATCTAGCCATCAAGCTCTATGTGTATGCCTTGCATACTCGTAAATAATCTTTTCATGGAAAATCTTCATGAACTCATACACTGGAATCTTTTCAATATGACTAAATCACATCTTTTGCCATGTTTCCCATCTTTTAGAGCATATGTCACTGTCTTAAATTTTCTATAATCTACTATTTCATTTTCAATTGCATGTGTACTATCCATATGTTGACAAGTTGATAAAAGTTGCAAAGAACCACAAAATAAGCATGTACCATCCAAGCATGATGTCTTGTAAAATTTTTGGTCATCCCCTATTTCACATAAAATGTTGGATATAAATTTCCTTGAAGATCTTTGTGGCTCATTCATGTTATAATCCTGCAAAACAAACTTAGAATGCAAAAACACACATATATGCCTAAAAACATCAAAATGGTTAGAAAATTCAATATGTATCCTACAACAACAAGTTGTGCGTGTGTGATTTATCTTGACATAAAAAGTTTACCCATCTCAAAAAATCGTTGACTTATTCAAATTTGAGGATACATACCAATAAATTTTCCAAAAAATTGTGTTTGAGTTGAGTCCAAAAAATGTTTCGCATGTGGGTCACAAGTTTGGCTACCAATCCTCCTTCTTACGACATCTCTTTGATCAGGGGAAACACATGTATTATTTTTCCAAAAATCTTCGATCAATGATTTCAAAGCTTTACTAATTTCTTTATCTTTTCACGGTAGTCTACCGCTAAATGTCCATAACTCATTTTTTGTTGGATCTTCCAATCTCTCACACCTTAGCATGGCTCTCCTTAGAGTACCTCTACCAATTTTTAATGTTTTGCTTGTCTTTCTCATGAGTCAAGCTTTCTTCATTTGGCTACTTACTATTGTCGATGTAAGTACCTATCTTGTGATATTAGTATCTTTGGTGGGTGATTTAGAACCCACTTTGTCATAAACACTCATTAGATTCTTTACAATGCTTTTTTCATTTGAATTGTCCATCATTCTTTAGCCCAAGAATCTTCATGATAGGCCTAAATTTCAAAATTCTCATCATTTCAACAAATAATTGGCATTGACCTGTGATATTTAATTCTTCAAAAAATAATCTCCACATATGATTAACTTTTCTTTGACTAGTACACTTGCTAATCTTGTCAGATATTGATTTTAAAATGTTAGTATCAATATCAATCAAATATTTTGGTCTTCTAAAATGAATTCTAGAAGGTGTTATAATCTCTTCCATTCCCTCAACATTTTGAACATCAACATAAGGTTGAGTGTATTGCGTACCTTAAACTAAAGATGACGTGCCTTGGCAATAAGATGCAAAAGATGGAATATCACCTACTTGATGTGTTGATGTTGTGTCTTCAACATGACATGATGGAGTGTGTACATCATCAGATCTACAAATTAGTGTCTCTTCAAAATGAGAGTATGATATGACTCCAACATTGGAAGATGGTGTAGCTTCACAATTCAATTGTCTTCTTAAGCGTAATAGTCTCATTCATTCTCTTTGTCTTTCCAATTCTTCCACTTTGTTTCTTTGCATTAGTGGTTCTTGATCCTCTTCAAAAGTTAATTCTTCATTATTGCTTTGTAATTTTCTTTGTTCACATAGTAGTTTCATTTTATCTCTGTTAATTTCCAAATCTCTCTCCCTATCTTAATTTGTTTGAGTTTTTGGTTTCTTCCTTGACATGATGATGATTTCTACATGTCAAATTATTCAAACATATGAATTACTTACAATGTGTAAATTACAAATCATTCAAATACATATAAAAATTACAATTATTTGAATGAATACACAATATATATCAAACAACTTGTCAAATTTCTAACCATTTTGAAATAACATTTCATTTAAACATACAAATTTCAAAGAATTCACTATATATTGAACAACATGTCAAATTATAACAAAATATGTATCTATATATCAACAAACAATATTTAAAAAGATTGCATTAACCTTTTCTATACAAAGAATATTCAAAAAGTCTTCAAACCACGTATCCAATGATTGAATTTGCTATTTGCTAGCTTCAAAAAGTCTTCAAATAGTGTTTTCTTTGTTGAAACCCGTGTTTTCTGTTGGAACAATAGAATGCACAATAGACCAAAAGCAGAGAAAGGATGAAATGGGACCCAAACTTGATTTTTTACTATTTTTGGGTGATTTGACATAGTGCATACACACTATAGCACGTACACACTATGTCAAAACATATCTCTCTCTATCCCACCATCCCCCATCCCCTACTCTCTCTTAGTCTCTCGCTCCTCTCCCATCCCCTTCTCTCTTTCACTCTCCTTCTCCCATCACCTACTCTCTCTCACTCTCCCTCTCCTACTCCCTCTCCCATCGCCTACTCTCTCTCTCCCATCCCCTACTCTCTCTCTCTCTCCTATCCCATCCCCTGCTCTCTCTGTCTCACACACTCCCATCTCCCCCTCTCTCTTGGGCTACTCTCTCTGCCATCCCCTACTCTCTCTCTCTCTCTCTCTCTCTCTCCCCTCTCCCATCCCCTACTCTCTCTGTCTCCCCTCTCCCATCTTGGTGGAAAAAATAGGAAAATGGCCACTCTGTTGGGGAACTGTATTGAATCAGAGGTAAGACAAACCTTGAGAATTTAAGAGAGGAGATTCAATACAGCAGAAGAAGTGCATAAAAAATTTGCAGCAGTAGGTTATCTGATGTGTTTTCCAGGTCTCTTACTCAAATATCATGCACCCCAGTTGAGCTTTATTCATAATCAGCAGTATGTTATAAAATTGGATGAAAATTGTGTGCTATGACTGTTATAGGTCTATCTTCAATCATTTCAGTTTGCAAGTGCTATTGAGAAAGTCCAGAGTCAAGAATTCATTTATAAAGTATATTTTCCTTCCAAGATAATAATGATCTGCAAGTTTTTTCTACATTGAAGGTCTGGTTCAAATTTTTCAAGCGACAAATTATGTTTTATTTCTCACAAAGTGTGAGTGGAGGCTCTCAAATCTCTGTACCATTTTGTTCCTAGTTGATTTCATTGCAAAATTTTAAAGGACTTTCAGATGTATGGGTAGATCTGAAACTATTGATAGATCTTGGAAAAGAAGTTTTAAATTCTTGATAAGTTTTAAAGTGCTGTTTGAAATCTGTTGTTATAAATAATTGAAATGTAAAGGTAGATCACAGTAGTGATTATTTCATTCCTCTTGCAAAGAGGTGGTAACTCTACAAAGTTTGATCAGTGGTGTGAAGAATTTCAATCTTACACCTATGCCAAATCAGCAGATCGAAGTTCAGCATCAACACTTGAGGTATTTTGGTTTTCATGTTTTCTTTTAATGGAAATCAAATGTTAGAATCAGTGCCTCTATCAAGTGATTTTCAACACTAGAAGGAAGAGGTCAAAATTTTGTTCTATCATGGAGTTAGATCTCAGATCTGAGATTAGTCTACCAAATTCTGAGAGTTTAGAAACTGTGAGTAATAACATTGCTATGTTGAATAGACTGGTCTACAAAAGGACTGTCAGTCTTATAATAATTGAGGTAGGAAATACTAAAGGTTTAAGTGCCAAACAATGTTATTTAAGGCTTAAATCAGTAATCAGTAATATGCCTTTTCATTGTAGACCTAAGGAATCTTCCCTACTTGGTGTTTTCCTTGATGTTCTAGTACTCGATTCAGTCAATTGGCCAGCACCTATAAGGTTACAAAGGTTTTTACAAATTGAAAGATTCATCGAGGAGATGGAAAGTGGTGATTATAGATTTCATGTTATGTCTTCTAATGATAATGAGTGTGCTGAAAGTCAAGGTAGTAATGAATACAATGAATCTGTAGAACAAGATAATCTTTCTTTCAAATGTGAAGAGGTGGATTCAAATGTTAATGAATCAGGTAATAGCAATCAGCATGAAAAAGATGGATATAAAAGAGAAGATAAACTTTGTTACAGTGAATATGAAGTTGAAGAAAGTCATAACAACAGTAAGGGTAGTGATTGCTATGATAAGAATGAATGATGCAACAATTCTGATTTTCCAGATTGTTACACTAATGATCTTCCTATTGTAAGTTCTTCATGTTGTACAGATGATAACCATAGCCAGGAGAAGATTTGTGAGGCAATCTTTTTGAGCTCTGATGAAATCTCTGTTTTGTTGGCTCGTGAGTTTGAAAAGCACGTAAGTATCTCTAAGGATCTTCATATGTTCTCTCATAATACTTTCTCATTTAGTCAAAACAATTCCCCAAAGTTTGATGTGGGAAAAGAGGTAGAATCCGAACAATCTTGGTTAGACTTTGGAGGTGTATATAAGATAACCTCAAATGTTTTTGCACATGATGATTTGTTGGATGTAGGGAATGTTAATAAAGGGAAGGTTAATGCTGTTTCAGGTTCTTTTCATGTTGATCTTGCTGAACATTGTTTTGATTTTTCATATGATGAGGAAGAAAACAGTGAAGGTTGTCAATCAGATTATAGATTTTCTTCATGTGCTGATAAGTCTTGTAAAGATGAGTTCAAAGTGTATTTCGACATTCAGTTTGATGAAGAAAATGATAGTGATCAGCATAGTCTGGATCAACACTTTCAAAATGAATTTTCATATACGGTGACTAATCAATGTTTTGAGTGTGAAGAGGTTTCAGCAAAGGATAAATCTGATTCAAAGAGTAACATGGTTGCAAGTAGGCAACGATCAGATTTCACATACTCTTCATAGCCAGAGGCACAAGGTGAGTTACCATCCGATTCATGTAACTCGTTCAATGAAGTAGAATATCAAGCTTTTTTGTTTTCGGTTGAAGGAATCCATGACTCAATCAGTAGTGATCAGTTTCATTTTCAATCTGATGTCAGTTATTATGATCACACTGATTCATATTTTCATAGTGAGCAAGGTGTAGAAAGTTTGTCTGATTTTTATATGCACTATGAAGATGATGATAGCAATTTTGTTTTGGCTAACGAAGTAATTGAAAGTGTTGATATGATGGGTGAAACAAATGATAATGAGAATTTTAGTTTACCTCAAGGAGATGTAAATGAGAATCAGGTTTATGGTAGAGGTAAGGAGTTCTGAAACTTTCCAGTGGCCGGAGGCCATCGTGTGTACATAGTTAGAGTAGTTTCTTGTTTTCAATAAAGCTGTTCGAGAAAGTTTTTCTTGTTCAAGTGTGTGGTCTACTTCTCCCAGAGATCTGAAATCTTGCCATGCCCGCAAGGGACATGCATCCCCTTACAGAGCCACTGTTGAGACTAAAAATTGCAAGGTCAATTTTTAGTACCATTAAGAAATCAAGCCCTTAAATGCTTTTAAATGAGATTGTACCTGGTTGTCAGTCCGAGGCCTAAGAGATGTTTAATGTTTCTAACACCTTTCATTTAGTGCGTCTATGTGTTCTATGAAGTTGAACTGACATTTCAAACCATTTTGTGAAGTCCCATTTTGAGCTAGTGTCAAAATTTGCAATCCCGCCCAAGTGTCAAATACCGACCAGAGGCCCAGTTTGCATTTGAATATCTTGCACCCAGGAATGTCTCATGACCTGTCACTTTGAGATTGTTTAGTGTCCATACCTGAGAATCTATGTTTTAGATTTTGAGTCATTTCGAGTCCGTTTGACTAGGTTTTGGATCCCTCGAAGTTGGTCAGTTACTATTTTTATGTTTTTGCAAAATATTCAAAATCTGGGAAGCCCTGTTTGACGTGCTATAACCTTTGACCAGTTAATCTGAATGTTGAAATTCCTTTTGCGTTGCATTGTAGATGTCAAAGACTTATTATGTTTCGAGTTTCAACATATGACCAATCCGTTTGATCAATTTTCAAACGCGATTTCAAATGGAATTTCTATATTTTTCTGGGTGTCAGCATTTGCAGATTTATCAGGACCCCTGTTTGAGACATTATAATTTGAGATCTGTGATTGATAAGATTGAATGGATTGCACCACTGTGATGTACTCTAAAAATACCCCAAGTGTGCCAGTTTTAAGAACTTGACGAATCCATATGCACACTTTTCCAGGTCAATTCCATTTGCAAAAATCATTATCTTGTCAATGTTTCCAGTCAGCAATTCCAAGTAGCCTACTTTGAACGTCCGCCAAATTTGACCTATGATTTTTCATGAGCCAAAATTGTAGAATCATAGTGTCCTCATGGCAAAGTAACAGTGTCCCAATTTTCAGAGCCCGGTTAGTTGTCTGGGTCAGTTTTTAAAGGCAGTCAAGGGACCTCTTAGCATAAAAGTGACAGTTTGCAAATAAGTGAAAGTGAGTTTTAATTGATGGTTCAGTGGTTGAATTAGATTCTAGTCAGTCCAAGAAGGTCAGTGGATCAACTTTGCAATTCAGTCATTTGGAAATGAAAATTTTTTTAGTCGAACCCATTTTGGGGGTTCGACTAATCTGTAGCAGATTGCTAAAGAAGGTTGCAGAGAGAAAAATGAACATAATGTGACTTCTTTTCCAAGAGGTAGCGAGGTTTTTGAAACTTTATGGAGGTGACCTGCAAGACTTATCAGACACAATGGCTTTCTTGAAAAGTTTGGCAAGTTTGGACTTCCATTTCTAACTCAAGTGAGATAAAAAAAATGTGTCAAGTGCATGAGCGGTTGGCTACAATTGGATTATTGATTGCAAAGGACTGTTCATATCGCCTCTCCTTTCTTAGACTACTAGGCTATTAAAAGACAATTTGCACTGAAGTTAAGATAGAAAAACTCATTTGCAAATATTAAAAAATAGGGTACATTGATAAAAAAGATATCATACATAAGAAATAGTCAATGGCAAGGAATAGCCACTAGCAAATTGAAGCACCCCACATCAGAGGTGTTACGTTGAGCAAAGGGGTGGTTCATTCAAGACAACCCATGCAATAGTTGAAGGCTGTGTTAATCTTAAGAAGTCACCGTGTAAAGAAAGGACAGGGGCAACCCAAACAGACCATGTGGTTCCAAGTCCATTCACCATTATGGCTAGGCAGATCTTTGCATGAAGGAGGGAAAATGTTAATGTTTAAGTCCTTGGTCAAATCAAATAGGACCCAAGCCTGTGTGTTTAAACATTGCTATTGTTTAAAACTTTTCTTTCCAGCTCCCAATCGCCCACATGAAGCTAGGTGTCTAAAAAAATGATGAAGCCCATGCCTTTAAAGGCTGAGACAAAGCCTACACAAAACAATAAATGTAATGGAAGAGCTTGAAATGCTTAAAAAGGAACTTGCTTTAGCTCAAGATTTGAACTCTAGCTTGAAGCTGCATCATTGTTGCTTCAGAATTCAAAAGAAAAACTTGAATCCTGTAAGGAAGCCGATTCAAGGTTAGCAATAGAATCAGCAGAAGCTGAAGTCCATCTGGCAAAAGCAAAGGACATATCTGTGTGTGCAGGGGAGTCATTTTTGGAAAAGAAAGAAAGCCCATGTTTTAGAAAAAGGGGGAGCATAAGTTAGCAAGAGACACCCAGAAAAATCAGTTTCATGCCAAAATTAGAAGGTTGCAAGTAAAAAATATCCCTCACATGAGTAAAGGGCAGCCCACGAGCCTGAAAGAAGCAGGCCAGTACAGGGAGGAATCTACAAAGAGCAGAACAAGGCATCTGCTATAGACATGGAAGAGGAAGCCTGGGTCCAAGCAATAAAAAAATGCAGGAAGGGTCACTTTCACGTGAGCAAGCAAACAAATCATGAGTAGACTATTGTCTACACCCGATAATGTTAAGAAGGCTCAACATTGAGAGGAAGATCCACCTTCTAAACCATACCTTGCATATAAAAAGGGAATGGACAATCATATGTAAAATCTTAAGCCAATGCCTCACGTGCAAACATAGCAGGGGCTAGAGTTTTAAAGAAGTTCGTAGGTTGCAGATAGCAGCGTCCAAAGAAGGAAGGGGAGTGCCCACGTTGAGTACATAGCCTCAGAGGAGGCGCCCAGAAAAGCAAAGCCGCCATTTCATAAAAGTGAAGGAACCCACAGACCAAACAAGAAGACCCACGCCCAAGGAAAGAGATGCCAAGTTTTGTCATTGATCGTTAAAAAGAGAGTCACAGAGTAAGGCTAATACGCAGGAAAGAAATAGTTAAATATCTTTATCCCACATCCATGAGTCAAGGAGGTTTTTAAACCTTTATATGCACTAGCGCTTGACATAAAGAATGTCTTTAAGACATCGTTCTTTGGAAGAGAAGAGATCATGTGCGTGGGCCCGTGCGTCAGTGGATGCCGCTTGGAGGTGTGACATCAGCATGATTGAATAAAGTAAATTTTTAATCAAAGCTGTGCTCCTGATGATGTGGCATCAAAAATTCAGATCGCAGTAGATTGTGCCAAGTGGCCGCATCCGACGGCATGCGCATCCCCGCAAAAAGAGTTGCGTGGTAGTTAAATAATGTGGAGATGCACCTGGGTGCCATGTGGCATGGAGGGCCCACTCGATGATGACAAGGTAGGTGACATGGCAGGGCCAGAGGTAATGAGGTGGTGAATCACTCGGCCAATCAGGGGCTGCCATGTGGCAGCCCGGGTGGTGCCCGGTGGGCCTAGAAAAGCATAGAGAAAAATTTGAAATGCAAAAATAATAATTTTAAATTATTATTTCCAAAAAATGGATGCACGTCAGATTTTTTGAAAATAAAATGGATTTTATTCTAAAGTTTGACTTTGGACTATTTAAAATTTTTCAAAAATTAAAATTTTAAAGATGTGCAACCCTGAACTTTCAACCAGAGAGACAATTTTCAAACGAAGATTTAGTGGGTTTCCGATAAGTTAAATATGCACTCCAATATACTGTCAGAACCGGGAGAAGACGAACTATCTGATTCTAGAGTCATTTTTTGCATAGGTAGTAGCTGGCTCAAGCTACAAGAGGTTTTCTTTTAGGTACCTAAAGTGCAACCGTATTCAGACTAGGAAGTTCAGTTGTAATTTTTGGCAAGTTAATAGCTTGAATATGCGTAAAAGACAAGGAGAATTCAATTGGGGGCATTTCTAAGTCAGTTAGATGAAGTTTTATCAGCATTTTGATGCAAATTAGATATTTAGCAAATCAGGGATTTCATCATTCAGCTGGGGATATTTTGCAAATCAGTTACAATGAAATGATGAAACAGAAAATCAGATGGGATGAAAGAAGAAAGAGGTTACTCACTTGCACAGGATTGAATTTCAAGTGGACACTTGTCATCTTCAGAACAGATCCGAGAATTCTTTCTCTTCGATATCTTTGTTTCTTTCTGTCATTGTGATGTTCCAGTTTCTGGGAAGAAGAAGTTCATTGCTGTGATACCATTAGGGATTCCAGTTTTTGCACTGTGAGACCATTGGTTCCAGTATTTTGACATGTTTCCATGACTGTGACACCATTTTTCTTCAGTAGAACTCTCATGTGAACAACATTGTAGAGATAATATAGATAGTTCTGAGATATTAGGTTGTTTCATGTTTTAATTTTATGCATATGAATGTATAGTTTCAAGGAAATGAATACATATGAGCAACAATTTCACTAGTTTTGTTCTGGTTCTTGTCTCCTGTCTCAGCAATCTGTAAGTCTTAAGTGGTTTTGGAACAAAGATTTGAGACCCATTTGCATCCCTTTCAGGTTGTATGTTTGATGTATTTTGCTGTTGGACCAAAGGGCCAAGTAAATGCTCGATATGTTTAAACAAGGTTACTGGTTGTTTGAGAAGGATATTTCATGAGAATGAGACCTGAATGAACACTGATGTTTGAATCACAAGGTGGTTGGATAGATCTAATGTCTGGGTATATGAGATACGTCCTGATGTCACAGATGTATGTTTTGAATTCATGGAATTTCCCAATGGATTAGGCACTGATCAGTTATAGGATCACTGGTTATACTGTTGCATATTTGAGGTTTTGTTGAATCAACATCTTTAATCAAATGAATTTCCCTTTCATGTTGAAGAGCTATAAACAAAATGCCCTCACTCAGCTTATGAATTTCATTGTTTTGCATCTAGCTACTACAGATATATGTTATTTCATAAGTTATTAGGAGAAATAAGGGTTTCTATCTGCTTTGTATTAGATTCAGTGTATGCTTTGATAACTGGTACCATATAAGGAATCTATAGGTTCACCCGCCTAGGTTTTGCAGAGCCTGAAGTGTAGAAGGAGTATAGCCTTATAGTTGGCCTGGTGTCTGAATGGATGTGTTGATAATGGGAGTTAGCTGCCCGTAGATGCATTTTGTTCTCATCAGGGTAATTGGAAATGGGTAACATTTTCAAACACCAACACATCCCCTCTTCTCTCTCTTACTCTCCCTCTCCCACTACCTACTCTCTCCCTCTCCTACTGCATAATCTCTCTCACCCTCTCTCTTCTCCCATCCCCTACTCTCTAGATCTCTCTCACACACACTCCCATCCCCCCCTCTCTCTATCCCTCTTCCACTCCCTCTCCCCCACTCCCTCTCCCACTGCCTACTATCTCTCTCTCTCTCTCTCTCTCTCTCTCTCTCTCTCTCTCTCTCTCTCTCTCTCTCTCTCCCTCCCTCCCTCCCTCCCTCTATACTCTCTCTCTCCCATCCCCTATTCTCACTCTCTCTCCCATCCCCCTACTCTCTCTCACACTCTCTCCCATCCCCTACTCTCACTCTCTCTCTCTCATCCCGTTCTCTCTCTCTCTCTGCCACCTCCTACTTTCTCCTATCCCCTAATCTCTCTCTTACACACACTCCCATCCCCCCCTCTCTCCCTCTTCCACTCCCTCTCCCACCACCTAGTCTCTCTCTCTCTCTACTCTCTTTCTCTACTCTCCCACCGCCTACTCTCTCTCACTCTCACTCTCACTCTCACTCTCACTCTCTCTCTCTCTCTCTCTCTCTCTCTCTCTCTCTCTCTCTCTCTCTCTCTCTCTCTCTCTCTCTCTCTCTCTCTCCCCCTCTCTACTCTCTCTCTCCCACCCCTTAATCTCTCTCACATTTTCACACTCTCTCCCATCCCCTACTCTCTCTCTCTCTCTCTCTTACACGCATTTCCATCCCCCCTCTCTCTTCCTCTCCCATTCCCTCTCCCATCACCTACTCTCTCTCCCATCCTCTACTCTCTCAAGCTACTCTCTCTCTCCCCCCTCCCCCATTCCCTACTCTCTCTCTTTCACACACATGCACTCCCATCCTCCTCTCTCTCACTCTCCCTCTCCCACTCCATCTCCCACTGCCTACTCTCTCTCCCTCTCCCCCATCCCCTAATATCAATCTCTCTCTCCCATCTTGTACTCTCTCTCTCTCTCTCCCCATCCCCTACTCTCAATCTCTCTCTCCCACCCTGTACTCTCTCTGCCACCCCTACTCTCTCTCACACTTCCTCTCTCTCCTATTCCCTACTCTCTCTCTACCTACTCTCTCTCCCCTCTGCCATCCCCTACTCTCTCTCTCACTTTTCCTCTCCCACCGCCTACTCTCCCTCACCCTCTCTCCTCTCCCATCCCCTACTCTCTAGATCTCTCACACACACTCCCATCCCCCCCTCTCCCTCTCCCTCTCCCTCTCCCTCTCCCTCTCCCACTACCTACTATATATATATATATATATCTCTCTCTCTCTCCCTCTCTACTCTCTCTCTCTCTCTCTCTCTCCTATCCCCTACTCTCACTCTCTCTCCCATCCCCCTACTCTCTCTCATGCTCTCTCCCATCCCCCACTTTCACTTTCTCTCCCATCCCATTCTCTCTCGCTGCCACCTCCTACTCTCTCTCACACTCTCCCATTCCCTACTCTCTATCTTACACACACTCCCACCCCCTCTCTCTCCATCTCCCTCTCCCTCTCCAACCACCTAGTCTTTCTCTCTCATTCGCTACTCTCTCTCTCCCCTCTCCCATCACCTACTCTCTCTCTCTCACTCACTCCCTCTCACTCTCTCTCTCACTCTCACTCTCTTTCTCTCTACTCTCTCTGCTACCCCCTACTCTCTCTCACATTTTCACACTCTCTCCTATCCCCTACTCTCTCTCTCTCTCTCTCTTACACACATTTCCATCCCCCCTCTCTCCCTCTCCCTCTCCCTCTCCCATCACCTACTCTCTCTCCCATGCCCTACTCTCTCTCAAGCTACTCTCTCTCTCCCCCCTCTCCCATTCCCTACTCTCTCTCTTTCACACACATGCACTCCCATCATCCTCTCTCTCGCTCTCCCTCTCCCACTCCATCTCCCATCGCCTACTCTTTCTCTCCCCCATCCCCTACTCTCAATCTCTCTCTCCCATCCTGTACTCTCTCTCTCCCCATCCCCTACTCTTAATCTCTCTCTCCCACCCTATAATCTCTCTGCCACCCCTACTCTGTGTCACACTTCCTCTCTCTCCCATCCCCTACTCTCTCTCTCTCTCTTACACACATTCCAATTCCCCCTCTCTCCCTCTCCCACTCTCTCTCCCACCACCTACTCTCTCTCTCCCATCCCCTACTTTTTCTCTCTTACACACACTCCCATTCCCCCTCTCTCTCCCACCACCTACTGTCTCTCTCTCTCTCACTCTCTCCCTCTCTACTCTCTCTCCCATCCACTACTCTCACTCTCTCTCTACCACCCTACTCTCTCTCACACTCTCACACTCTCTCCCATCCCCTACTCTCTCTCTTACACACACTCCCATCCCCCCCTCTCTCCCTCTCCCACTCCCTCTCCCACTGCCTACTCTCTTTCTCTCCCATCCCCTACTCTCTCTATCTCTCTCCCCCTCTCCCATTTCCTACTCTCTCTCTTTAACACACACACCCATCCCTCCCTCTCTCTCCTCTCCCATTCCCTACTCTATCTCTCACTTGCTCTTCCTCTCCCACCGCCTACTCTCACTCTCACTCTCACTCTCACTCTCACTCTCACTCTCACTCTCTCCCTCTCTATTCTCTCTCTGCCACCCCATACTCTCTCTCACATTTTCACACTCTCTCCCATCCCCTACTCTCTCTCTCTCTCTCTCTCTCTCACACACACACACACACACACACACATACACACACACTTATCTCCCCTCTCTCTCCCTCTCCCACTCCCTCTCCCACCGCCTACTCTCTCTCTCCCATCCCCTACTCTCTCTTGACCTAATCTCTCTCTCCCCCCTCTCCCATTCTCTCCTCTCTCTTTCACACACATGCACTCCCATCCTCCTCTCTCTTGCTCTCCCTCTCCCACTCTATCTCCCACCGCCTACTCTCTCTCTCTCCCTCATCCCCTACTCTCAATCTCTCTCTCCCATCATGTACTCTATCTCTCTCTCCCCATCCCCTACTTTCAATCTCTCTCTCCCATCCTATACTCTCTCTCTGCCACCCCTACTCCCTCTCACACTTCCTCTCTCTTTCATCCCATACTCTCTCTCTCTCTCTCTTACACACATTCCCATTCCCCCCCTCTTTCTCTCTCTCCCACTCCCTCTCCCATCGCCTACTCTCTCTCTCCCATCCCCTACTCTCTCTCTCTCTCTCTCCCTCTCTCTCTCTTTCACACACACTACACACTCCCATCCCCCCTCTCACTCTCCTCTCTCATCCCCTACTCTCTAGATCTCTGACACACACTCCCATCCCCCCTCTCTCCCTCTCCCACTCCCTCCTCCACTGCCTATTATCTCTCTCTCTCTCTCTCTCTCACTCTCTCCCTCTCTACTCTCTCTCTCCCTTATCCCCTGCTCTCTCTCTCTCTTCCCTCTCCCATCCCCTACTTTCTCTCTCTGCCACCCCTACTCTCTCTCACACTCACACTCTCTCCCATTACCTACTCTCTCTCTCTCTCTCACACACACACACTCTCTTATCCTTCTCTCTCTCTCTCTCACTCCCTCTCCCACTACCTAATCTCTCTCTACCATCTCGTACTCTCTCTCCCACCCCTACTCACTCTCTCACACTTCCTCTCTCTCCCATCCCCTACTCTCAATCTCTCTCCCCCATCTTTTACTCTCTCTTTTCCACCCCTACTCTCTCTCACACTTCCTCTCTCTCCCATCCCGTACTCTCTCTATCACCCCTACTCTTTCTCACTTCCTCTCTCTCCCATCCCCTACTCTCTCTCTCTCTCACATATACACACATAGCCATCCCCCCCTTTCTCTTGCTCTTTCTTTGCATCTCTTCTTCCTTCTCTATGCACTAATTAGGTCTCAATAGTTCGTGTGCACTATAGCGCACACATGCTATTGAGACCCAAATATAGCGTGCACGCGCTATAGGGTGTGCATGCTATTTAAAGCTTTGCATTAAAACCAAGCCTAAGGCTTGGTTTTGCCTTGGAGATCCAACCCAAAGTTTTGGAGTTTATAAACAGGTATGAGATGTGTTTTGTTGCAAACATGCAAAAAATGATTGATTTTTCTTGTGTGCTCTCCTTAAGGATTCCTCATGGTTGGACATCGATAAGATCAGGTTACATGTCATTGTAGGTTTTTGTGTTAGCTATCTAACCATATAATTTATTTTTAATTTGAACAATTTCAAGCCTTTCATCTATAATTTCTTTTGAATGTATGTCCATTTTTTGTTAAAAACCACCATGTACTAATTGGGATGTAGATTTTAGCTCGTTCATCAAATTTTGCAATAACTTAGTTTTTTAGAAACTAGACTCCATTCTACACACTTTGGAAAAAAAAGGTTTTGATTTTAGATTAGTTTTCAATTATTTGTAGTGGGAGCACACAAATATTTCACATTTTTGGTATGTGTCTAGTTAAAAAATTGATTAAAAAAAAATACACATTATAAAATTACCCAAAAAATTTGAGATAAACTACATAGTGTTAAGTAACTTTTGACCAGAGTGATTAAAGAATTTTCAAAAAAAAAAAAAAAAAAGTTAAAATTTTTAGCGGGGCCACACTTTGTACCGCGTTATATTTTTTTGGAATAAATAGTATCACTTTTGTGGCCCCCTTTTTTGAGGACCTAAAACTAAACCATTTTGAAAAAAAAATAGTAGTTTAGAAACTAGATTCAAAGAACTACGACTTTTTTTTTTGTCATATCTTTAAATTTTGAGCGTAACTACAAATTCTTGTTAAACTTCAAAAATTGCTGATTTTAGAAAAAAGGTGTCCACTTATGAAATGTCCCTTTTCTAATTTTATATGATATTTCAAGCCCCTAATCAGATCTTTAAAATCAAACAACCAATATTTCAAAGATCCACCAATTTCTCAATAAACCCCAAATCGGGTATGCTCGAAATAGTGCCACAAACTTCAAAGCTTCACATATTATTAATAAATCTGAAAGTGGACATTTTTATAAAAATTTCAGCAGCATAATAGCTTACAAAATGATCTTTCCAGATGTGTATAAAATTTACACTACAACTCTCAAACAGAGGATAAAAACAATGCTCTTCGGGCTCCCGAAAACAACACAAAATAGCCCGAAAACACCACAAAAACACTAATAATCTATCACAGAAGTATAATCATGACCAAATACATATATTCAGCTCTATTTTAACATCTAACAGTCTGAAATACAGCAGCAACCCAAACTGATATGAAATACTCAATCAAAAACACCAAACTCTTACAAAAAACACACCCGAAAACCCACAATTCTACACTGTTCAGCACAAAGGAAAACTCTGCATGAGCATGCACATGGAATGGCTTCAAAATCCCATCCTTAGCCTTCCTGGAAATCTACAAACTCCCATTCTTAGGTCTCCTTCTCCACAGGTTTGGCAGCCTCTGAAGAACAACAAAGAAATGAGCAAAAATCAAGTTCTCAAATCAACCCAAAATGCCTCCAAACCCCTTAAAAGAGGGCATAAACCTAACTCACGTCCAAGAGGGGTTAATAAAACATATTTTAATAATAATATTCATTTATTAGTCCATTAGCTTCCAAAGATTATCCCCTTTTTCCAAAACTTCACCTTTTTGGGCCTGCCTGCCTTAGCAAAGATTATTATTTTTAATTATTTGAAAAGGGGACATGACAAGTCCTCCCCTTCCAAATATTGCTTGTCCTCAAGAAATGGCTAAAAAATAAACCAATCAATCCACCTAGATCCCAAATGTAGTCATGAACTATACTATTGTCAATTAACACAGGTATCCTCTACAATATAACCAAGAGGAATCTATAATCAAACTGACAATTACAGCTCAACCAAACTCCAAAGTCACAACTTCCACAGTTAGAAACCCATGAGACACAAACTCTTAGAACATCAAAACCTAAGTAAAGTGGACAAATCAAACTGCCAACATAGTAGATACCATCAACACATCCCACTGGCCTATATGGAATGTACAATCCAACTCTGCAATAATGGTGAATGCTCCCGAATGAAACTATACCAAGTATGGAGAATCCACACACTGTACAACTCCTGCACTCAACACAACTCTACAAATCATCGGCCACTATCTCATAACCATAACTCCCATGCACCCCTGATGGTGAAAAGCCATCACAAGATAAATAGCAAAAAATGGAACCCAAACCAAATTTTCCATTAACAAGTGATACAACCCACTGTGACTAATCATGAGCTAAGTGAGGAGATGTCATAGCCAAAGAAGTAGAATCAATAACAACACCCGCTGAAGCATCACTCCAAAAATCCTACTCTAAGTCATGTATTATCAAGCTATCAACTGCAGAACCTATCGCCATGTCGTGCCCATCACAACTCTCATCCCAAGGTGTCAAACTATCCCATAATTGATGATAAGCACTAGGAACCAAAGTACATCTCTATATCATCATCTCACCAACATGGTCATCAAAGGTAAATAGATGAGCATACCTTACAATATAATGTCGATAGAATGCGCCAATCTCAATCAGTGGCTTAGACTGCAATCCAGATGTAACTAACTACAATCGATCACTAATCAAGTTGGAACTGACTACTACCTTTGAAGACATCGCCAATGGAGTAGTATTACTAGCAGGAACCATGCCAACTGTTGGCTCACCAACATCACACATGGTCTTTGATACAACATCTCTAGTCTTCGTACCATTAGTACTAGAGGTCACCACCATGTCAGGCATACCACAACAATCTGTTGCACCACCCAACTCAACTGATCTTGACTCTAGTGGGGATGAACCCGATATGCCAATGTTAGTATCAAGGATGGATGCATCCCCATCTCCACTATCTTTGACAATCTTGACCATGGACATCCTCAGATCACCAGACACCATAGCTTGTGACTGTACAGAATCTGGTAAAGACTGTAGTTTCTCTAGCTCCATGGTCACCTTAGCCAAATGAAACTGTGACTCCTTGAAAGCCAACTATGTACTCTCAAGAATCTCAGAAGTCACCTCAGGCTACTGAGTAAGCTAACTCACCTCATCTTCCTTGGCCAACAATGCATCGTATGCTATACTACCCCACTCCATAAGATAATCTCTGTCAGCTACCAACTACATATAATCCTATCTTAGAATCCGTATAGCCTCCCATAAAGAGTGGAACTCTGTCAAGGAAATATAACTACCTCCCTGCTCATCACTAGTAGGAGAACCCCATCCATAAACTGCTAACAATTGACGAGCAACATCGAAATGTTGGCAAGCAATAGCAATGTCTCACTCACTAACTCTCAACTGACTAGACACATGATCGCACTGGCTAGACTGTATCCCACAAACCTCCTCTGACACACTATCTAAAGGAGTATCCTCAAGGTTACTGGTCTCTAGAGTATTACCATCCATATCATGCAAATCAACTCCAAAGCTCATATCAACATATAGAGTATCAAAAACTGTAGCACTGTTATCCAACTCCTCTGTACCAATAGAAACCGCCAAGGAAACTAAGTCTTCAAAACTGCCCACTACATCCTCCTGGATGTCATCAATGGCAATATGATCTTGAGACTCATCTGTATACACTGCCAAATATGAAAGATCATCAACACATTCCAGCAAAAATGGTCGACTAGATATATGAACAAAGCCCAACACCGATGTATAAAAACTAATACCAACATCGGATAAACTCCTGGCACAAGAAAAGACAACACCATGCAATCTGCTAATCAAATCCATGATAGCACCCAAACAATCACTGCTACCAAAAAGTGTTAAATATTTTCAGTCAACTGAATTCCAAATCCCAATATAACAATCTCGAGTCCATATCCGTAAACTATAATCAGCTAGTAACTCAAGAAAACTCCTCACTTGAGTAATATGACCAATACCAACTAATTCCAAATACCTGTCTAACATTATCCCTATATCCTAGATGTGAATGCAAGATGAATTCACAACATTATCAATGTCCACATATGATCTACCGTTCACAAAAAGCTAAGTATTAGGAGTGCAAGATGAATCTAAACTCAATTCCATGCCATGCTTATCCCCATGTCTCTCCCAGTCTTGTAATGCCAATGGAGTATTCACCAAAGAAGCTCGAGTGTCCTCAAGCTCATGAGAAAGCCTGTCAACTTCCTCCTTCTTCTTCTTCAAGGCATCTGAATAGTCTCTGAAAAGGCTAAGAAGATGGTAACGATCTAATAGAAGATGTAAATAACTCAACTTCATCGTTACCATTCCTTCCCTAATCGCTTGTAAGTCAACACAAGGAGACTTTGCCTGAACTCCCTTATGTCTACCCTATAACTGAATCATCTGAATATGATCCTCTATCATATCCCGCATCCTGTCATGATGAGATAATGAAGTCACAATACTATCTTTGTTCACCTTCAGCTAGCTAGACAAATCATGTGAAGTACTACCTACCTCAACCTCATGTGATGAAGCATCTAACTGTGCCTGGTACTCTTTCTCAGCAAAGTCATGAATGCTCAATGTCTGCTCATCTCTACTAGGTATCTCACCATCATGCACAACAACATCCTCATAATCATCATCTAAACCCACTACCTCCTGTGGTAGAGTAGAATCTGAGACCTCTACTTGGCTATAAGCTAGTTTCTCAAACTCCTCATGCAAGTTATTGGTAATTGTGTCATCTGCCTTGTGAAAAAATCTGCCAAATAGAAATCTAGTCAACTTATCCACCTTAGCTAGGTCAGACAACATGTCATTCATCATACGGTGGTGCTCAACCAACTGTTTAGACATGTCATGGCTTATTTTCCTAAGTTTATCTCGAATGTCTAAATAACCATCCTTCTTACTGTTCTGACTTTGGATATCAATTGTCCAAGATCGTGTCCTCTAAGACTCTGTACTATACCTGTCCATTCTAGATAAAGTAGAGTGTAACCCCAATAGGTTATAACTTCTTCAAACACCAAGAACTAACAAGCAAATGATTAGAAGTAGCATGCAACCATAGATTTTGACATGCAGCTGATTAGAAGCAACATGCAACCACCAAATTCACCAAGAACTAACATGCAAATGATTAGAAGTAGCATGCAACCATAAATTTTGACATGCAGCTGATTAGAAGCAACATGCAACCATAATTTATGACATGCAAGATTTGGGTAGTTGTCAAAACTGACATACAAACTTCTATGAACCCTCAAGCTAGCAAGATAATAGCTCTGATACCACTGAAATGTCCCTTTTCTGATTTTATATGATATTTCAAGCCCCTAATTAGATCTTTAAAATCAAACAACCAATATTTCAAAGATCCACTAATTTCTCAATAAACCCCAAATCGGGTATGCCCGAAATAGTGCCAAAAACTTCACAGGTTCACATATTATTAATAAATCTGAAAGTGGAAATTTTTATAGAAATTTCAGCAGCATAACAGCCTACAAAATGATATTTCCAGATCTGTATAAAATTTACACAACAGCTCCCAAACGGAGGATAAAAACAATGCTCTTCGGGCTCCTGAAAATAACACAGAATAGCCCGAAAACACCACAAAAACACTAATAATCTATCACAGAAGTATAATCATGACCAAATACATATATTCAGCTCTATTTTAACATCTAAAAGTCTGAAATACAGCAGCAACCCAAACTGATATGAAATACTCAACCGAAAACACCAAACTCTTACAAAAAACACACCCGAAAACCCACAAATCTGCACTGTTCAGCACAAAGGCAAACTCTGCATGAGCATGCACATGGAATGGATTAAAACTCCCATCTTTAGCCTTCACAAAAACCTACAAACTCCCATTCTTAGGTCTCCTTCTCCACAGGTTTGGCAGCCTCTGAAGAACAACAAAGAAATGAGCAAAAATCAAGTTCTCGAATTAGCCCAAAATGCCTCCAAACCCCTTAAAAGAGGGCATAACCCTAACTCACGTCCAAGAGGGGTTAATAAAACATATTTTAATAATAATATTCATTTATTAGTCCATTAGCTTCCAAAGATTATCCCCTTTTTCCAAAACTTCACCTTTTTGGGCCTGCCTGCCTTAGCAAAGATTATTATTTTTAATTATTTGAAAAGGGGACATGACAAGTCCTCCCCTTCCAAATATTGCTTGTCCTCAAGAAATGTCTAAACAATAAACCAATCAATCCGCCTGGATCCCAAATGTAGTCATGAACTATACTATTGTCAATTAACACAGGTATCCTCTGCAATATAACCAAGAGGAATCTATAATCAAACTGACAATTACAGCTCAACCAAACTCCAAAGTCACAACTTCTACAGTTAGAAACCCACGAGACACAAACTATTAGAACATCAAAACCTAAGTAAAGTGGACAAATCAAACTGCCAACACAGTAAATACCATCAACGCATCCCACTGGCCTATATGGAATGTACAATCCAACTCTGCAACAATGGTGAATGCTCCCGAATGAAACTGTACCAAGTATGGAGAATCCACACACTGTACAACTCCTGCACTCAACACAACTTTGCAAATCACCGGCCACTGTCTCATAACCATAACTCCCATGCACCCCTGATGGTGAAAAGCCATCACAAGATAAATAGAAAGAAATGGAACCCAAACCAAATTTGCCATTAACAAGTGATACAACCCATTGTGACTGATCATGAGCTAAGTGAGGAGATGTCATAGCCAAAGAAGTAGAATCAATAACAACACCCGTTGAAGCATCACTCCGAAACTCCTGCTCTAAGTCATGTATTATCAAGCTATCAACTGCAGAACCTATCGCCATGTCGTGCCCATCACAACTCTCATCCCGAGGCGTCAAACTATCCCATAATTGATGATAAGCACTAGGAACCAAAGTACATCTCTATATCATCATCTCACCAACATGGTCATCAAAGGTAAATAGATTAGCATACCTCACAATGCAATGTCGATAGAATGCGCCAATCTCAATAAGTGGCTCAGACTACAATCCAGATGTAACTAACTACAATCGATCACTAATCAAGTTGGAACTGACTACTACCTCTGAAGACATCGCCAAGGGAGCAGTATTACTAGCAGGAACCATGCCAACTGTCGGCTCACCAACATCACACATGGTCTTTGATACAACATCTCTAGTCTTCGTGCCATTAGTACTAGAGGTCACCACCATGTCAGGCATACCACAACAATCTGCTGCAGCACCCAACTCAACTGATCCTGACTCTAGTGGGGATGAACCCGATATGCCAATGTTAGTATCAAGGATGGATGCATCCCAATCTCGACTGTCTTTAACAATCTTGACCATGGACATCCTCAAATCACTAGACACCATAGCTTGTGATTGTACAAAATCTGGTAAAGACTGTAGTTGCTCTAGCTCCATGATCACCTTAGCCAAATGAAACAGTGACTCCTTGAAAGCCAACTGTGTACTCTCAATAATCTCAGAAGTCACCTCAAGCTCCTGAGTAAGCTCACTCACCTCATCTTCCTTGGCCAACAATGCATCGTATGCTGTACTGCCCCACTCCATAAGATAATCTCTGTCGGCTACCAACTACATATAATCTTGTCTTAGAATCCGGATAGCCTCCCATAAAGAGTGGAACTCTGTCAAGGAAATATAACTACCTCCCTGCTCATCACTAGTAGGAGAACCCCATCCATAAACTGCTAACAATTGACAAGCAACATTGAAATGTTGGCAAGCAATAGCAATGTCTCGCTCACTAACTCTCAACTGACTAGATACATGATCGCACTGGCTAGACTGTATCCTACAAACCTCCTCTGACGCACTATCTAAAGGAGTATCCTCAAGGTTACTGGTCTCTAGAGTATTACCATCCATATCATGCAAATCAACTCCAAAGCTCATATCAATATACAGAGTATCAAAAACTGTAGCACTGTTATCCAACTCCTCTGTACCAACAGAAACCACCAAGGAAACTAAGTCTTCAAAACTGCCCAATACATCCTCCTGGATGTCATCAATGCCAATATGACCCTGAGACTCATCTGTATACACTGCCAAATATGAAAGATCATCAACACATTCTAGCAAAAATGGTTGACTGGATATATGAACAAAGCCCAACACCGGTATATAAAAACTAATACCAACATCGGATAAGCTCCTGGCACAAGAAAAGACAACACCGTGCAATCTATTAATCAAATCCATGATAGCACCCAAAAAATCACTACTACCAAAAAGTGTTAAAGATTTCTAGTCAACTGAATCCCAAATGCCAATATAACAATCTTGAGTCCATAGTCGTAAACTATAATCAGCTGGTAACTCAAGAAAACTCCTCACCTGAGTAATATGACCAATACCAACTAATTCCACATACCTGTCTAACATTGTCCCTATATCTTGGATGTGAATGCAAGATGAACTCACAACATTATCAATGTCCACATATGATCTACCGTTCGTAGAAAGCTGAGTATTAGGAGTGCAAGATGAAACTAAACTCAATTCCATGCCATGCTTATCCCCATGTCTCTCCCAGTCTTGTAATGCCAATGGAGTATTCACCAAAGAAGCTCAAGTGTCTCAAGCTCGTGAGAAAGCCTGTCAACTTCTTCCTTCTTCCTCCTCAAGGCATCTGAATACTCTCTGACAAGGCTAAGAAGATGGTAACGATCTAATAGAAGATGTAAATAACTCAACTTTATCATTCCCATTCCTTCCCTAATCGCTTGTAAGTCAACACAAGGAGACTTTGCCTAAACTCCCTTATGTCTACCTTGTAACTGAATCATCTGAATCTGATCCTCTATCATATCCCGCATCCTGTAATGATGAGATAATGAAGCCACAATACTATCTTTGTTCACCTTCAGCTAGCTAGACAAATCATGTGAAGTACTACCTACCTCAACCTCATGTGATGAAGCATCTAACTATGCCTGGTACTCTTTCTCAACAAAGTCATGAATGCTCAATGTCTGCTCATCTCTACTAGGTATCTCACCATCATGCACAACAACATCCTCATAATCATCATCTAAACCCACTACCTCCTGTGGTAGAGTAGAATCTGAGACCTCTACTTGGCTATAAGCTAGTTTCTCAAACTCCTCATGCAAGTTCTTGGTAATTATGTCATCTGCCCGGTGAGAAAATCTGCCAAATAGAAATCTAGTCAACTTATCCATCTTAGCTGGGTCGGACAACATGTCATTCATCATATGGTGGTGCTCAACCAACTGTTTAGACATGTCATGGCTTATTTTCCTAAGTTTGTCTCGAATGTCTAAATAACCATCCTTCTTCCTATTTTGACTCTGTCTATCAATTGTCCAAGATCGTGTCCTCTGAGAATCTGTACTATACCTGTCCATTCTAGATAAAGTAGAGTGTAACCCTAATAGGTTATAACTTCTTCAAACACCAAGAACTAACATGCAAATGATTAGAAGTAGCATGCAACCATAGATTTTGACATGCAGCTAATTAGAAGCAACATGCAACCACCAAATTCACCAAGAACTAACATGCAAATGATTAGAAGTAGCATGCAACCATAAATTTTGACATGCAGCTGATTAGAAGCAACATGCAACCATAAATTATGACATGCAAGATTTGGGTAGTTGTCAAAACTGACATGCAAACTTCTATGAACCCTCAGGCTGGCAAGATCATAGCTCTGATACCACTGAAATGTCCCTTTTCTAATTTTATATGATATTTCAAGCCCCTAATTAGATCTTTAAAATCAAACAACCAATATTTCAAAGATCCACCAATTTTTCAATAAACCCCAAATCGGGTATGCTAGAAATAGTGCCAAAAACTTCACAGCTTCACATATTATCAATAAATCTGAAAGTGGACATTTTTATAGAAATTTAAGCAGAATAACAGCCTACAAAATTATATTTCCAGATCTGTATAAAATTTACACAACAGCTCCCAAACGGAGGATAAAAACAATGCTCTTCGAGCTCCCGAAAATAACACAGAATAGCCCGAAAACACCACAAAAACACTAATAATCTATCATAGAAGTATAATCACGACCAAATATATATATTTAGCTCTATTTTAACATCTAAAAGTCTGAAATACAGCAGACACCCAAACTGATATGAAATACTCAACTGAAAACACCAAACTCTTACAAAAAACACACCCGAAAACCCACAAATCTGCACTGTTCAGCACAAAGGCAAACTCTGCATGAGCATGCACATGGAATGGCTTCAAAATCCCATCCTTAGCCTTCTTTAAAACCTAAAAACTCGTGTTCTTAGGTCTCCTTCTCCACAGGTTTGGCAGCCTCTGAAGAACAACAAAGAAATGAGCAAAAATTAAGTTCTCGAATCAGCCCAAAATGCCTCCAAACCCCTTAAAAGAGGGCATAACCCTAACTCACGTCCAAGAAGGGTTAATAAAACATATTTTAATAATAATATTCATTTATTAGTCCATTAGATTCCAAAGATTATCCCCTTTTTCCAAAACTTCACCTTTTTGGGCCTGCCTGCCTTAGCAAAGATTATTATTTTTAATTATTTGAAAAGGAGACATGACAACTGATACCCCCCTTTTGGCACCAAAACTTGGTGCACTTACCCTACCAAAATAAACTACCATATCAACTACCAAATCAAATACCAAAAAAACTATCAAATATACTACCAAAATTACCAAATAAACTACAAGGTAACAACAATAAACAACTAAATCAATGACTGGATCAATGATTAAAATAGTTTAGTCATAAATTTGGTTGTGAGATACATGTTTGGAAATAAACTTCCATTGGTCACATGATCAAAATTAGTCATATAGCTACAAGTTTTAGTAGTTCATTTAGTCATATATTATTGTTTTTGTACTAATTAACTTCAAGTCATGGTTTGGGGAGACGACTTCTAGATTCAAGGGCTTCTCATCATATGGCATCTTCGCAGTCTATGTTTTCATCTTTTGATCCATGTCATACTCCACATATTTTTATGGGCAATCATACTTACATGAATGTGATTGGGAAAGGAACTATTGATAAGGGGGAGAGATACTTCAAAGATTTCTTGTGTGTACCTCACCTAAGTCACAACCTTCTTTCCATCTATTAGCTCGCTTGTGGGGATACAAGGAGGACTATGGAATTCACCCCCGATTCAACATTTATTAGAGACTCAAAGACTAGAGACGTCATTGCTATAGGGGTGGTTGATCATGCATCTCGTTTATACCACTTCTCAGATTCTTCTCATGATGATGATATTGATTCTTTAGTGGATTTTCATCAAATTTCTAGTGATGATTCAAACATTGAGGAGGATTTTGGCTACTTTAACTTGGGTATTCTCACATGTGATCAAGTTCTTGAGCCATCCATTGTTTCTCCTCCTACTGATATTGCATCTACTATTGTTCTTGATTATGCTTGTATTCACACAACCATGGACTTAGGTGATTCAGTGCAATAGGATATTTGTTGTCTACCAGACTTAGTTCCATGGGATGACTTCTTGACAGACATTTCTATTTTATTTGTGGATTCCTATATTTTAGATTTAGGAGACACTGTTGATGACATTCATCTTCTCTTTGGTGAAGATGATCCTTCTTCAGTTGTTGCAGGGGATCATGCTGACCCTCATTTTCATTCTCTACTTGATCAATCTTTCGAGGTTGACATGATGGTAGATCCTTTGTTACAACAATTGGAGGAGGTCACTTTCTCTTCATGAAGAGTTACGTGAGTCTTTGACACATGTTTTATATTCATCTTCAATTGATCCTGATTTGTCTTTTTCAGTAGAGTGGCATAGTACACATGATTTGGAGGAGGCACTTTCAATATTGACATGGGGACACTTGAGTAGGTTTCAAAGATTCCATACATTTTGAGGTTTCTTCCTATGGATGGGGGAAGCTTCATTGATGCACATTTGGTTTTTTTTCTTCCTAAGAGGAGGAATGTTGTTCTACATAATGTAGTTTCTACATCGAGCAAGGAACATTTACCATAGGTGTGCATTCTATATTAAGGGGGGGCTACTTGGTTTGTCTTCCACTTCTTCTCACTAATGGGAGGGATATTTTCCTCGCATGAGGTCTTCTTCTCTCTAATTTTCTCTTATTGTACTTATCTCTCTTTTTGAAGGGGTTTTTTTTCCCATGTGGTTTTCCCTCTTTCTCCACTTCATGAGAGATTGCATTGCGTATCTTTTGCACTTGCAGTTTGTACATGGGTACCTAACATGGCCTAGTAGCCAAGACCCATCTTGCATTATTATCTAGCTTTTGTGAGCTTAAGTGAATTTCCCTGAGTTGCACTTAAAGGGGGTGTTGGTGTAAATAAGTATTTACTATTTACACTTTACTTAAGTTTACTTAGGGTAATGCATATTCATATTAGTTGTCATATAGAAACTTGGGAGTTTGCATATTCATATGAGTGGTTTGGTAGACAACACAATAGTTTGCACTCCAATTGAGCATATGTTGTCTACTACATCTCTTTATGAGGTACACCTTTATATTATTATCCTCTCATTGTTGTGTGTACATTAATGCACAATGGAAGATAATCCACTCTTGTTGGGCATGTGCTTAGTTGTTATGCTTATCTCTTGTATAACTCCTAGACATATTAGTTGTATTTATATACAAGACAATTCTATGATGTATTCATTTGAAATCTATTATCATTTGATCATTATTGAGATTCTAATTTAATCATCTCTCGGCTCTCTTGTGCTTCTAGATCTTGGCATTGCATTATTGCCTTAAGCAAATTCCTACATCAATGACATATGATATACAAGAAAGTGGAATCTTGAGGTGAGTGTAAGTGGATAAGAGGGATTGACTCATTTAATGAAGGTTAAGATTACTTTAATTTGAATGAATGGTCAAAATGCAAAAGGTTATCTTTTGAAATTTGTGATGATCATATCAGATATAGATTTTTTATTTTAGTTTTAAATGAGATGAAAAGAGGGAAAATGCATTAATATATTTAATTTAATAAGTGTTTATCTAATTAGTTAGTGAGAAAAAATGTTAGTGTAGTTTATTAAAGAAATATGGGTTATTTAGTCAACGAGTGAATTAAAATTATTTTTATTTATAAAATAAATAGGATTTGTTTAATTGATTAATAAAGAAGTGATGTAAAATTAATGATTGTGGTAAAAAATATAAGATATTATATTAAAATGTGAAAGTAGATTTGAAGCAAATAATCTACAGTTAATTCAACCCCTCCCCCCATAGGAAATTCAACTATCTCTAGTCCCATACAAAACTAGGATAACCCTAATGAGCCGCATAAAGAAACCACATGGTTTAGGTTTATGAATAAAAGGGGGTCATGGGACTCCATATTTTCACTTTTGGGGTATTGTAAAAATAAGAGAAAATAGATAAAATTTGAGATTAGTATTGGAATTTGAAGGCATCATCAAATTATTTGGAAATTTGCAGCATGTTTGGCTATCCAAATACCCCAAGCAACAAGAAGAGGTAGAGTCCTAAAATTGTCTAGTGCACGATTATGATACAAATGCTCAAAATAAAACAACTTTGTACCTTTGGACCCAGAAATTCTCTCAACCAATCAATCTTTCCATATGAATAAAATATGATCAATGGATTCTAAATCCATCAAACATAAATGACAACATCATGGACCTAGCGAGTTGCTTAAGCAACTATCATGTCACTATTACCTTTTGGAAGACGTCGATATGATTTACATATAAGAATGATGTAAATTATAAAATCGAATAAACTAATTATATGAACCAATTAATAATTTTTTTATATAATAATATCCTTTACTTTTTAATAGTCCCTGCCTATTAAAGGAAGAGATTATTGTTTTTGTCTTGCTTATAGACAATTAGCTCACATTGGGAGCGTTGTTAATAAAAAAAAAAAAACAATTTATTCTATAGTTTGAAGTGTCTTAATTTTTCATTTGCTGACACAAATTTTGCTAGGGTTATATATTTTTTCTATTAATAAATTAGGGGAAAATTTTAGAGTGAATGGAAGATGAACATTAAAAAGATTAAAGCATTTTCTCATGTATAAATATGGACATTGCCAAAAATGGTGTTATAATACATTAATTTAGCAGATTGAAGAGAGGACATGACATGCACAGATTATTCAACATTTCCTTAAATGTTGCATTTAAGATTTTTGTAATGTTGCATACGTATTAGTTGGAAAATGCGCTCCATTTGGCATTGTGCAAAATATAGGTCGAATTAAAAAGGAGATTAAATAAAATAAGTTTGCTCAATATTCGGCCGTAATATTCGCATTACACAACACAACTTCTCACACTGGTGGAGGAGTAGTCTTTGCTCAGCTAGAACGTTCAATTATATATCTTCATGGTTAACCAATTTTGGTGTTTCTGCATAAACTGAAGCAATTTCATTACAGATTTGATATAGCTTTGGAATGTCTTTGTGGCTAGTTTTCGAGATGAACTTTTTCCATTTTTTTTGGTTACTTGTGTGTCTTTTTGGTTTGATATTTAATGTCTTTGACCAAAAAATGTGAGTTAGTTGCTTAAGGTTTTCCAAAGAAATTGAGCTGAAAAAAGTGAGTTTTTTTATTGACATTTTCAGAAAAGGAAGTTAAAGCAATTGTTTAAATGTTTTCCTAAAAACATGAAGCACTTGTTTTAAGATTTTTGTTAAAGTTTGAAGCAATTGTTTGAAGGTTTTCCCAAAAAAATTGAAGCAACATGCCAAGAAAACTAATGCATTTTATTTAAGTTGTCTAGAAATGTTGAAGCAATTTCTTTTAAAGATGTCCAGAAAGCAATTTAGGTTGTTTTATGAAAGGGTACTATCTAAGAGTACCTAGGTTGAGCTATACTCACCCTTGTGAAGTGCTACTGTGTGGATAATTTTATTTTCTTCCAACTGTAGTATACTCAAGATAATTTTATGCCATGAAATGCTTTTTGGCAAATCACTTTTAAAATGATAATAGTCGAAGATGGGGCTCATCTTCAATTACATCCTAAGAACACTATAACCCTAGTTGCATTTGGGTAGCAAAATTTGTGCCACAAATGTTTTCGTGATGACTTCCTCAGAGCACTAAGTTAGAGCACAAACACCTTCCCCTGGTCCATTTATTCAACATGCCTATTCCATGGCATTCCACAAATATGAATCCTTGTGCACTCAATAAGAGGCTATGAAGTTCAGGCATTGGTGCTACCTGTTGACCACCGGTGTGGGACATGTGTCCCTATGTGCCTCATATTTGATCAGGCCAGACTACTCTCCACATAGATTATTTATGACATATGTATTCCAGTTTTGAGGTTCATTGCAGGGTCTACAGATGTAGCAGGGGCAGGGAGCCACGTTTCCATCATCATGGGTTATATGCCACATGCTATTGTAGGCTTGTTTATCTGAGATCTCATAGGCTTAGAACCATTGCCCTTATTTTCAACATGAAATTTAAACATTCCTAATCGAGCCCCTCCATTTCCTTTAGGTGATATTTAATTTCCCTTTCTACATCAACCTTTAGAAATATAATTGTGTAGGTAAATCCCTTTTCATTCAGTTACCCAACATTGTTCCTCTGATTTCCTAGTGTCCCCTAATGCCTCAAGCATTTTTAGACACAATGCAGCTCTTCCATCTTGCAATGTTTTGGATTTCAAGCCAATGAGTTCACATCTACTAGTGTGGTTTTAGGGTGGACTAATTTAAAAGCCTCAGAGAAAGGTATGGAAGTGCATAAAAGTGTAGTCAAATTCGGTTACAAATCTGATGTCATTGTAGTGAAGCTCTAGTTGCAAGGTATGCAAAATGTGGTGGGAATTTAGAGGATGCAAATAAATTGTTTGACACAGTAATCCTAAATTGCCATTGATATCTAAAATTTTCTCCTAGGTAATTGAAGCGGCGTGGACGAGTGGTGGAAGTATTCTACTGATTTGAAACCATCAGTTGACAGGTGAGATCTATGGAAAGCCCTATAAATACCCTAAATTTAGACTAGTATACCACACTTTTGAATGTGATAAAAGTGTTGGCATTATGATACATTTTTGTCATTAGTTACAACACTTATTGGATTTTGAATGCTTACCGAGCTCTCACCGGACATTCCTTTGTAAGCCAAGCTTTACCTAGTTCTCAGTGTTTATCGAGTGATTGAGGTGAACAAAGAAGTCAGTGTTTACCGAGTGATCGAGGTGAACAAAGCAGCCAGTTTTTACTGAGTGTTCAAGGTAAAGAAAGCAATCATTTTTGACCGAGTGAAGATGTACTTAGTATTGACCAAGAACTTCGTGATAACCGAGCTCCTGAGGTTATCAAGGAAATTAATTGTACCGAGCTCAGACGGTTATCAAGGAAACTAACTATCACCGAGTCACAAGGTTCTATCGAGTGTTTCCTTTGATCATCGAGCTACAGTTCAGATAGAAGTGTTCACCGAGTGACATCTCTTCTACCGAGTCTCCAGTGGTTACCGAGTTCAGAACTACTCGAAGTGTTTAGTATGGACCGTGCCTTCACTTCTACCGAGTGCATGACGATGCCGAGTAACGCAGTGGACGCCGAGTATCAGAAGGACACCGAGTTAGTTCAGTGAACCTGAGTTTTTACCTTGGGCCGACTTTGTATAGAGATTTGCACTTGTTGTTTTGGCCGACCTTGCATGTATTGTTTATTTGGATGGTATATATATGCAATGTATTGTATCATTCAAATGTAATGGTAATGAATAAAAATGTGAAAGTGTGAAAGAAATACATGTGTGCGAAAGTATGTGTGCTGAGTTGTGAAGGTATTCAGCAAGGTCAAGTTTTGGAGCAGAAAAGTTTTATCTATCACATCAAGGTGAATCAGAGCATAGTGGATCTTATCAGCAATCAGTTGTAATCAGATCCACTATTTCATTCTAACAGGTGAATCAATTTTTGTAAATCCTTTAACAAGGTAGACTTAACAGTCTTTTGTAAATCTCCTAACAGAGTGCATGCTTTATTGTATGTTTGTAAATCCTCTAACAAGGTGGATCTAGCAATCCTTTGTGCTCCTAACAGGGCAGATCACCAGAAGTGGTCATTGTAAGCCTTAACCGGCCAACTTCATACTGCAGTAACAAAGCTTTGTGGGTTTCATCCCCACCCCAGTTTTACTTTCTATTTGGAAGGTTTCTGGGTCACCAAATCTGTGTATTCAAGTGTTGCAAATGATTTTGTTTCATGCTTACAGTAGGTTACTTGGATGAATGGTGAATATATCAGTATGCAGTTTTATTGTTTGAAATTTTAAAAGTTACTGATTCACCCCTCCCCTCTCAGTAACTTGTCATATCTTGAATATTTCCAACAATTGGTATCAGAGCAATAAGGTTCTCAAGATAAAAGTTTCAGAGCTTGAGCAAAGATCAAGGACAATGGAGATATTCAGACTTGACAAAACTATTGAGAATGAAAAGCTAGATTTGAAAATGGCCATGGCTCAACTCAATGAAGCAAAAGAGCATCTTTCACAATCCTTGAAAAGAAGAAAAGAACTTGCAAGGCAAATGAATGACCATCAGTATGTTGAAGAAAAGATTGAAGATCTCTCACCATCAAGTAGTTCAGATGAAGCTGACAAAGCAATCAAAGAACTTTTAGAAAAGAATGGATCTCTGCAGGAAGAAGTAAGAAAGCTCAAAAGGGAACAAGAAATCCAGTCCATCAGGCTATGTGAAATCTTGGAGCAAAGGAACAAGGCAGCTGAAGACTTAGAGGTAAGGAATAATCAATCCTCTCAGCTTGAAAATCTTGTAACTCAATTATCTAATGCAAATGAAGAAATTATGAATCTAAGATCTGAGAATGAGAATTTGAGAAATGACTTAATTACTGAAAGGCAAATCAATGCAAGCTTACAAAGTGATCTAATCTCTGAAAAAAAAGTCAATGAGAGAATGGTAAAATCTCAAAAGGACATGGATCAATTGAATCTGCAAAATGAAGAAAACTTTCATAAACAAAATGGTAAAGCAGGCCTTGGATACAAGGAAGAAGGTGAATCCTCAAAACAGGGTACTCAAAAGAATCAAAGACCTACTTGCAGCCACTGTGGTAAGTTAGGTCATACATCTAACAGATGTTGGAGCAATGGAAAAGGCAAATTTAATGGAAAGTGCTACAATTGCAATCAGCATGGACACAAAGCCAATGAATGCAAAGAGAAACTGAAATTTGAAGGTAAATGTCACAAATGCCAAAAGCAAGGTCATAAGGCATCACAATGCAAATCCAAATCATTTAATCCAGCTGAACAACTTGTAAAGCAATATTTGGTTGGGACTACAACACTTGGTGCAGATGTCATTATTGTGGAGATTATGGTCATACTGGCATAAACTGTGCAAGGCATCACCTAAGAAAAAGGGATACCACTGTAAGATGTTATACATGTACAGAACTTGGTCATATATCTAAAAACTGCATGAACATAAAGAAAGTCGAGGATGAGAAGAAAATCAAAGTAAACAATATTCGAAAGCAAATGAAGCAGCAATGGATTCCTAAGTCTACCGAGCCAGATAATTCAAGTGATGGAATGGTCACTCAAGAAGTGAGTGACTCTACCATTTCCAATTAAGACTCATCAGGATAAGACCAGGACTGTATCTACAAAGCAATATCCTAAGCAGTCCTAGAATGAAAATATGATCAAATCAGTATTTCAGATACATCAGGATCATGGTCGGTACATGACCTTACCGAGCTCAGTCGGGTGCAATAAGGCTTCTTTCACCAAGTTGCACTTACCGAGCATGGTTGGTTCTTCTCTTACCGAGTTAAGGTCGGTTTAACCTATTTTCTTTTGGTCACCGAGTTGCGAAGTTTAAGCCGAGCTAGTGGATGACAGTCTGTCGATCGTAGCTACCTCCGTACTGAACATTAATGACAAATTTTTCATCAAAAGGGCAGATTTCGACCTCATTTTTCACCGCGAATTCGAGATTTACAAAAAAAAAAAAAAAGTCTTTCAAGCGAGTTCAAGCGATTTGAAGAGAATTTCCAGCGAAGTATTCTTACGAAACCTTTTCACTCACCGAGCAGCAATGGCATCCGCAAGCACCAGCAGCAGCAAGGCGAAGAAGGGTTCTGAAATGCTTGTAAAGGGAACAAAATGGAAGGCACCTACGTTCAAGCTCGTTCCTACCATCGCTGAATCGCTCGATCCCAATGGAGCTCAATCACAAATTCCACCCAAGGTACTCCTCGTGAATGACATTCACACTCATTTTAAGTGTGCTATTCAAGAAATAGGGACATTGGACATGGATAATGCCCTAGCGGAGTTATGTGTAAATGGTTCTCTCAAAATCGAGCACAAGCATTTGGAAACTAAAGGTTTGACTCACATCGCGCATATGCCTAGAAACTTCCAAACCAAATGGATTAGGTATATCTTGAGTCGAGTGCATAATGGTCAGTTGTGGTTGGAACAACCCATTTTGATAACCAAGAAGATGATTCACAAAATCACGGGTCTCCCGATGTTCAACAAAGCCAAAACCACCAAAACCCTAGGACGAGATGAGTTACAGAGGCAAACCCTAGCCGAGTGGGACGGTAGAGGTTTGAAGGTTAACACTGTAACAGATCCGGAACTAAGATTTGGCATACATATTATTGCATATAAGTTATATAGTTCCAGCAGGTTAAATAGTGTACCGTGTGAACCTGAAAATTGTAAAGAAGAATCTTGAGTTTGATCTGTCAGAAGTAATGTTGAAGCAGTTAAACAAGAACATGGACAGTATAAGGACATCAAAGAATAACCCCTGTAAATTTGGATCTCTGTTAATATGTTTACTATTTTATGTACAAAAATTCTTTCCATCAAAGGGAACCGTAGAATGGAGAAAAGATGTCCCAATTTTGTATCAGATTAATGAGTTTATAGCAGAGATGGGAGAAAATTTTGATAGTATCATGGATAACTATTTTGAAGACTTTAAGGAGAGGATGAATAACCGATTCAGAATTCCTCCTAGGCTTGTTGAAGAATATAAAGATGACGTATGTTTTATGGTTGACTGTGACAAGGTGTACATACAGGCAGTTAGACCCCGAGTTGCATGGGTGAAACCTCTTCCATATGAGGTAAATATTGATGAAACAAGGGATATCATTGAAGCACTAGTAAATGAGCCAGTAGACCCAAGGCAACGGATTTTTGGTACTTATGATGAAGCAAAGGCCAGAATTGAACTGGAAATCAAAATTCCACAGGCCATCAGCAAAGGTAAGAGGAAAGTGGCCAAACTGAAAACTGCAATGGGTCCTCTTATGCTCACCAAGGGAAAAGGTGAAGATAAAGAAAGTGAAGAAGAAGAAGAAGGAGAAGAAGAATCAGAAGAAGAGCAACCGGCAAAGAAGAAAGGCAAGGTAATCATTACCAAGCCCAAGAAGCAGCCTACTGCAGTATTTACTTGGAGGACAAGAAAAGGTATTCAGGAACCTGTATTGGTCAAGCCTGCACCTACATTCGAGAAAAGGCTCAAATCATTGGAAGAAGGAGCTGGCATCACAAATTTCAAGGCATTGAAATTTGAGACAAGGACTGATGCAGAGAAAATGTAGATTGAGAAACTGGTACTTAACAAAATGGGAAAATGGAAATACTCCCCGGACCAGATTGCTCCTCATATCTCTAAAGAACTACTGGAGAGAGTACAGTCAAGATGGGAGTTAGCCACCAAGACGGTAAAAGATATATATGAGCAATCCCTGAAGAATCTTCGGCCTAGTCTCACTGGAGCAGAGGTAAAATCTGAATTGAAAACCTATGAAGGTAAAATGATGATCAGATTCCACACTTGTTTGATTTTGATCAAAGATATAGAGCATGTTGTAAATGATGCTACAAACATGTGGAAAAACATCTATCATCTACATAAGCCCAATGTAGACCCAATAGAAATAAAGGATGATGACAGCAGCAGCAGCAGTGATGAATCCGATAGCGCTCCATCCATCACAGTTACACCAGGAGAGTTGCATGCAATGATGGAAGAGAAAGAGGAAGAAGACAAAGAGGAAGAAGTTGAAGAGGAAGATAAGGAGGATGATCCGGTAAAAATTGCAGCAGCAGTTATTGCATCCCTTCCTCACTCCCCAGCTAAACCTGTGACATCATCAAGGTTGGAGTCAGCTTCAGCAGGTTCATCTACACCAGATTTACCATCTACACCTGCCATATCTCAGCTCCAGGTATCATCAGTGGAAGTGACTACCACTTCGTCTACCAAGCTGCACCCCTCTTCATCTACCGAGTTGGCCTCCTCGACTCCATCATCATCAGTTGGTATTGCTGTGAGTTCTCCAATTTTGACTACTCCAATTTGCTCTACAATTTTGTCGCCATCTACTTCAGGCACAGTGAGCTTAGATACTATATTACCGAGTGTATCACCATTTTTGGCTAGTACTCAAATTTTTGACCCTGTACATACTCCTATTGGCACTCAACCCTCAAGCATCCCAGTTTTTACTGCTAGTCCTTCTGTCTCTACTGTTGTGTCTATTCCAAAGGTCAAACCAGTCATCTCAGAAGTCAAACAAAAGCAACCATTAAGACTTATGATCACTGGAAAGGAAATTCCTGAAGACATTGACTTGGACACAGAGATAGTAATTCCAAAGATTGACTTTGATAATGCTACCATTGAAGAAATGAGGTATGCTAGTCAACTTATTGAGAAAAAGGCTACTCAGATGCAGTTAAGATCGGAAAGGGATAAGGAATACAGGATAATTGAGGATGCCCGAAACATAATTACTGAGGCTATAGGTGTTGATGTTGATACTTCTCAACACAGTTTGATTCAATTGGAAGAGGCAGTTAATAAATTCAATGAAGATGCCTCCGGACAAGAAAAGCTGATTGAGCGTGCAGCAAAGAAATTTGATAATAAGGTGTTGGGGCACATTGCCCAGAACATTGCAATAAATCAGGTTGCATTAACCTCAGTTTTGGCAGATATGAAAAATTCTTTTAATAATGTAACATCTCTTTTTACTAAGCTTTGTGATGTTACCGAGTACACTAAGA